>JAQZBX010001077.1:0-89304 GCA_029593785.1 Cabassous unicinctus | reverse complement strand
ACTCCATCAATTAGAACAATCGCTAAGCCATACATCTTCTATTTATATGTACCAGGTTAAATAGCCCTAAGTTTTCTTAGTTTAGAGGAAGGTTTCAATAGAGTGGATGGATATGGCTACAGAAAGTAAAACTTTGTTTTATTTTTAATATGCTAAAATCATAAGTTTTTCAATTTGAGTCTTGGGTAAAAAAGAATGAACTAGTTTAAGCACAGTTCAAATTTATTAAAACAGCTATTTGAATTTGCATAATTCTATAGGTTTGATGTTGAAGAATAAAGTTTTATATAGAAGCTTTTTTAAAAATGGAAGATAACCTCCTCTTTACTAGGATTAGGTAAGATGTACCCACTCAGTATGAATCTAGGTGTTAGCCAGTCTTTTAAACTGTAGAGATCGAATATAAAGCAAAGCATGAAATAACAAAAGAATAACAAAAATTTCCCCTAATGCAACATTATATGCAGTGGAAGTTGTTCAATGACATATAAATTGCATTATAAATTGTCTACATTCATCATGTACATGCTCCAACAACAGAATTTCTGTTTCTTTTCTTTGTGCCATATCACTAAATTCACTTGCCATTTGCCTATAGGAAAAGTAACTTCTTTATTTGAGATTGCATCTTGCTCCTTCATATTCCTCTTTGGCCACATCTATCTGTTTTTATGTAAAATACTTTCCATTTGTTGACATTTGTTGACCCAACTTCTCAGCTATTTATTGGGTTTATACACAAGATAGGAGATACTATTTTAGAGTGCTTTGGTTGATGACAGGGGTAAATAAATCAGTATCTGAATACCAAACCAAGTCTTCTTAAATTTGACTGATAAGCATGCAAGCAATTCAGAGAGAGGCAGGATAAGAAAGAATGGAAGCCCTCTTGCTGTCTAGCATATTTACTCTCTATCAGAAACCATAAAGATAGGCTCTTCACTTTCTGCTCTCTTGACTCCAGCTTCTTGCCTTCTATAGCCAGGCTCTATCAGTTCTGTTTTTTCCCTTTTACATCGTCCATCCCTCCATCTTCCGTGCAACATTCCCTTGTAGCCCACAGACAAGCCTGAAGCACCTCCATCCCAAAACAAAGTGAGCAAACTCTTTTCTTCAGTCTTCCTACTTTCCTGTGTCTCTCCTTTACAAACAAAATTTCAGCCAAAGAAGTTTATCTTCACTGTTTTAAATCTTTGGAATGTAATTTATTATCCTACCATTTTACTGAAATCTCCCTTTCCAAAGCCACAAGTAACCCTTGCCTCTAATTAACTTTTCTCAGTCCTCTGATTCTCCTGCCCCTCCTAACAGGCTTTGCCCAACTCTTTACTTTTGGTTTTCCTTCCACCTTTTTCCCCTTTGCTTCTCTCAGCGCCCCCAACCCCATCCTACTCCTCATCCTGCATGTCCACCCCTCTCCCATAGTGTTAAATCCCTTGGCCTGAACACTCTCTTTAATTGAGATGATTCTCATATCATCCCTTCTGGCCATGCCATATTAGGCATTCCCCTGTTACTTCTGTGTAGATGTCCTGTGGGAATATCACATTCAATATGCTCCCAATTGGAAAACCATCTTCTGCCTCTGGTTGTCCCATTCCCTATGGTCCTATTTTATTTATGCAATGACCATCCTTCCAGTCACCCAGGATGATAGGTTCACGGTTATCTTAGTTTCATCTCCTCTGCCTCTGAACTACCTATATTCAGCAGTTTGCCAAATAATGTAAATTCTACTTCCAAAATATAATTTTTGTCTGACCTTTTCTTTCCTATCTCATAACCAATACAGTGGTTTAGGATATCATTATCACTTTTCTAGACCACAGAAATAACCTTCTTCATTTAATCTTTCCTCCCATAACCCATGCCATACATCACTTCCAGATTCAATTTTGTAAACCACAGTTCCTGTCCTGTCAGTCCTCATTTCACAAAAACTTCTACAAACCTGGCATTATAGCTTTAGATAAATAATTTAGCTCCTCTACGAATACATAAACTTAAATTGGGGATTATATTTTATCCTTTAATCTTCATTAACTCCCCGCACGTTACTTTGCATATCTTAGCCATTCAGCATTTAATGTGAGTTTGTTTCAATATCTGAGAATATTCAGCCCTCTGTAGAAGACAAGAAAACAAAAGGGGAGAATGAAAAATGTAAGTATTAAGCCTAGATAAGAAATAAAGTATGGGCTTAAAAGAGATAGATAATCAGTAAACAAGTAGTATATGAGGCAAAGGCAGAATTTATGATATATTAACAGAGAGGACAAATAATTTAGAAACCTGTAAGACATACCAAAGAAAGAAAGAATAAATAGAAAATATGATGGAACAAACAAGAATATTTTTATTCAGACATAGAAGGGATAGAAAGGTCAATTCAAGATCACGCAACCTGTGAACTGTCAGGTATGTCCCACCTAAATCAGCCACGCTCGTGATACCCAGTGTGGCCCAAACAGAAAGAAGGTGCCTGACACCACTGACCCATATTTCTTATTTAGAGGGACACAGGGCCAAGTACATACATCTGCAGCCATAGTTCCATCATATTTTCAAAGAAGGGTAGATTTTTTCAGTTTACTGGATGAGAATTTCCTCTAGAGAATATCTGGCTGTTAGGATACATTATTTGGGGGACTTGAGGGAAGAGTTAAAATTCTGCTTTCTTTCTCTCTCTCCTATAACTTCTCCCTCCACATTAATCAAGAAGCTTACTAAAACTGGGGATTTACCTTAGGGAAGAACAGGGCAAAGCAGAAAACAGCTTGTCTTTTCAATCACAATCAAAACTCATGAGAATCAACTGGTAAGCCCATAGGGGCTTGACTAAGAAAATTGTCTGAATCAAATTTCAGGCTGAATCTTGCCCCTAGGTACTGCTCTGTAGGCTTCAATTAAGGGTTTAATTCTCTGTTCGCTGCTGTAAATCATAGCTGGCCACAGAAAGGCATTCTTAACCACAGCCCCCTCCCACATAATCACCCTGAAGCAATAACATTTCACAGCTTGGACATAAAGCACTGACAGGTTTTTGCAATAAAATGTGACCTTTACTGTTAAAAAATGGTTTACGACATCTGACAAACCATTTCCTTAATAGGAAGATATATATCCACTTGATGAATTAAAATAGCATAAACAATTTAATTTTGTTGAAGATCTGAACAGCAATATGTTCCAAACGAGGGAAATTTTCTTTCACACCTATATACATGTAAAAAATAATAATAGATCATACTTTTTACAAGGGAAAGAACTATTCCTACCAACAGTATCCTCAAAAGGAAAGCTAGGGTTATTTAGGAAGAATATCTACATGCCTGTAGAAATACCCATGAATTTGTAATAGTTAAATCTTAATATTACTTACTTTCTAAGGCTTCTTTGACCAAAAAAAAAAAAAAAGCAACATGAAGAGAAAATTCCTTTAAGTAGAATCTACTTTCACAATATTGCTTTAATTCATCCATCTCATGCTTTATGGGGCATTGGAGTGTGCATTAAAATCACAGAAGAGCACAAAGTTCCAAATCAAAGGAAGATGAGAAAGAGTCTTGGAAAACTGTACAAAACTAGTTTTTAAAGAGCTCCTTCTTTAAAGCAGAACAAGAGAACATTCAGTAGTAGGGATTTTTGTTGGACTTCATCACACGAATGCTGATCAAAGGGGCTTAGAAATCTCTGAAGACAAGTCTTCGGAGGGCTCTGTGATTTTTTTCTCTTAACATTTATTATCATACTACATAATTGCATTTCTAAAGCAAAAAATAAAAATTATCAAGCCACAAAACTTTCATGCATCATTTCCAGGTATTGGGAATTTCCTAAAAAATGTACATATGTGTGCATCTAACTTAAGCATGTTCATATGACATTATTTGAGGAGTTTTGTTATGAACAGCAAAAATAATAATACAGGGATAGGATGTGACACAGAATGAAAATTCCGAGGGTGCTTAGAACTGCTTACCTGGTACACACTTCATTAACATCTAAAGATTAACAAATCTAAGATAATATATGGCATCATTATGTCAGAAGAGCGACAAGTTCATCATGCAAACTCCTCGCATCTATCCAGAACTTCGGAATCCGCTGAAATTTAGTTTTGGCCTGGAGTAATCTTAGAATTAACTTGATATAGGAGTGCGTGAGAGGCAATTTGGACATATTTTGGCAGAGGCAGAATTTAAAGAGTTTCCAAAAATGGCAGAGAAACTGGGCAAATCATTCATTCATTATTTGCATTACTGGGCATCCTTTAGAGAGGAACTGTGTCTTATTTACCTTTATATCCCTGAAATGCACCACAATTGGGGACAGAACATGTGTTCAGCAAGTATATATATATTGACTTATTCATTAAAAATATATAATGAATTGATTTTTTAAAAATTCAACTCCACTTGCAAACACATATTTTACTTGAAAGTCAGAGAAAGAAGTTATGTTTATGAATACAAAATGTCTATTAGGAATAGGGGCTCCATTTATAGTACAGGATAACCAGCAATATTTTCAAAAATTTTCTGTGGGGGGGGTTATAATAAAAGGTGACTATAATTAACATTACAAGTTCAAAGTTTTCTTAAGTGCTGAGAGACAGTCAATGATAAAGCCTTCTCTGCAGGGGAGAGTGTTTGGGAGTATAGTTTCCTTGGTTCCCGGCAGGATTTCACAAATCTTTCTTTGCAAAGAATTTGTCTTCAACAATCTCTAGTCTATTACATCTGCCTAGAAGGCCTTAGAAATGCTCTTTTGTTAGTGGTAGGTCATAGATTCTAGAAAAATGGAATTAGTGAAATGATGAAACTGAAATATGTTTGCCCAAAAGCCTCTTTACAGAATCATATTACTTGAATATTTAAATAACATAATTATCTAGTGCTTTGAGTAATACTTTGAATGGAAAATCACCCTGGAGATGTACACAGTATTCTCTGTGACCTGAAAAAACACTTTTTCTTCTCTACCAGTGTTCCCACTTGCATGAATAATACTAAATATTCTTTATTTTCACAACATGTAATCAAAACATACCCTGCCCTTTGCTCTACATCTATTGCTGTGCTTCTCTGCCACACAATATGCGTGCATCATATTCATTACAGATTTAGGCACTCTGCAGACTGATTGAAACATACATTGTCTCTACCTCCTTTGTATGGGAAAACTCCATGACAAGCAAAATGTCTTATCCTTTGTCTTAATTTTCCAGGCTGCTATGGCAAATACCACCAGATGGGTTGGCTTAAACAACAGAAATGTGTTGACCACGGTTTTGAAGAGATGTTACAATTGAGGCATCAGGAAGGTGATGCTTTCTCTCCAAAGTCTGTAACATTCTGGTGCTGGCTGCGCCAATCCTAGGAGTTCCTTGGCTTGTATCCCTGCCTTGTGTCACTGGGAGATGCCCTCTCTTTTCTCCTCCTGGTTCCATTTGACATGATTAAAATTCAAAATGCAATCACATTCACATTAATATCCAGATAATTTTTTTTGCAAAAAATAAATTGCCACTAGATGCTGGAGTATACAGCCATAATCATAGGCAATCCATTAGGCTTCAGCTATTCTACTGAAGATATTTGAGAGAGATGCATTTTTTACACAAGCCATATAGGAGCAACAATCAATTTTTTCCATATTCACATAATCTAATATTTTCAGTTGTGTGCTTTAGTTATTTTCCCAATTTGAGCTTTTCTGACTCTCATTATGTTATGGAAAGGTCTATAGAATTAAATATACATTAGATGCATAATTTACTAATACAGCAAAACCTCTTTATTTACCATGGAATTTCAAATTTCAACTAATAAGCTCTCAGGGTTGAAAATCATGGCCAAATACACATAATATGATGTTTCCTACATCTAATTTTTTTTTCTTCATACATGTTTAAAGTGGATTTTATTTACCTTTTAATTTGCATTTCTACATAACAGAGCTCTGAATTCAACATGTTTTCAGCCAGCATATGGTATAATCAGCTATCCCTTCTAACCAGCATAGTAAGAAATAAGTAACAGGGCACTGTGAAATTAGTCTAAATTTGTTTCATTTTTAAATGTTTTGAGTCTGATTTAATTGCCTATAATGAAGAAATTTAGGATTATTCCTTAAGATTTGAACAAAGCCATGTTAAGCTCAAGTCTATTATGGGTGGGCAAAAAAAAAGAAAATATCAAAAGTATTCACAACTGGATCCCCACATGTATCAAATAAAGACTTGGTCTGGCAAAACTGACTGTTACATATCTTGCAGATTATAGCTGTGGTTTTAACTACAGTATTAAATCTGGCCTTTCATTTTTGGAAATAAAAAGTGCTATTAAGTGAATAGCCTCTTTTGAGTGTATTCAAGTGTGTTTGGGTACTCATAAATTCACTATAAATGATCAAACAGAAAAGAAAAGATGGCTGAGCCACGGGATCACTGTTTCCTTCATTTCTTTGGAAACCTAGTGGAAATTGTGCTTTTTATAGATATTTATTCACATTTCAATTGCCTTTAAATAATCACTTTGTTGACAATCAAGCATTATGAAACAGACACAACAAAATTGTTGAGTTAGTAAATCATCTGTTTTGAAATTAAATTAAGGGTGTTGAAATGATTCAGCCCAACTTACTCTAAAAGCAATTGCCTACCTCTAATGCTTCAAGTACAGTGTTTATTCTGCAAAAGCAACTTCCAGCTTTGCAGACTCAGAATCATGAAAAACAGGCCTGAAAATGCATCATTTGGAAATCTGTATTTGTGGTGAGAGATTAACTCCAACTCTTTTCTTGTTTCTTCTTGGTCTAACTTTCCCAGCTGCAATTCACAGAAATAATACTTACCACAAGTAAAACAATACCCCCCCTTTTTTCCCCAAACCTAATGTACACCATCTTTAAAATTCCACAATTTTGAGCTTACTGCTGTCATCTTTCCCCACTCAAAGTTCTGGGAAAGTGGTTCTCAAATGACTGCTTCCTGTAGGGATTTCGGGAGAAAAAGGAAGAAAGGAGGATTGATGGTAGAACACTGATTGGAAATATGGCTTTCTCTCTAACAGGGCCATCTTAAATGAATTTAAACACCTTTTTCTGCCTTCAATTTCCTCATTTACTAAGACAGCTCAAATTCACAGCGTTTTGACATCAAAATGAAACAATAAGGATGAAAATCTTTGGAATAGAGTTTAATGCAAATAATATGAATTACAAAGCTTTATTTAAAAAAAAAAAAAAAAGTGGGTGTTTGATAGATTCTGAGGAATGAGTGTAGAAGCCAAAATATAAATAATGAAAAGTCAGCATGGGAGAAAAAAAGACATCATGGAATAGTCAAGGACTAGACTCATAACAACAATTCAAATAGTTTAAAAATGAGGGAATTATTCAATCCAAATAAACTTTTATTATGGACCCATGATGTGTCAGAAGTGTTGCCGAGCGCTGGAAATAAAAGCATGAGCCCAAAGGGGCCAGTGCAACAATGGTTTCAGGGTTGGAAGGAGTCAAGCACTTGATGATTCTCTTCCATTTATTTAGACACATAAACCTCTTGACCACAGTGTCTCCAAGGTTTCTTGTTTTTTAAGGCTAAGAGTTAATGCTGTGCTGCAGACGAGTATGACCTCTCTTCCCCTTCTTACCTCTTCTCATCCCTGTATCATTTGCCACACCCTTCCTACCCACCCCCACCCATTTTTTCTCCACTGATAACACCTAGATTCTTGTCACTTAGCTATGTATAGCAACTCTTTGTTGAAACATTCCTCATATTACTGGCCAGTTGGGTTTTCTGACTCTCCCACATACACAGCTTTCCTCATTTTCCTTCAGTTAGAAATGAGAAAGAGGCATGCTTTTCTAGAGAAATGCAGTAAATTTTATTTACTTAATGAATATCCCACAATGTCTCTGAAAAGGTTCTTAGAGTTGATCATGGAAGTAGGTGTAAACAGATAATATTTAAATATGCATTTTACACTTGATAGAACATAATTTCTCTCTTGAGGAATTTAGATGAGGATACAGTATTATGTTTAGCTCATTTTAAACTGTAAATTAATTTCCTGATAGACCAAGGAACTTGAATAATCCATCCTATAAATACACGGAGTATGAAAAGATGTTTTAAAACAGGTATCATATACATTCTAATCAGTTCATTATGAAATTTTGCTAGAAACTACATTAAAGGGGGCAAAATATCTTTAGCAAACGTAATGGCTACTCTGTGGTAAGCAACTTTCAAATTTAAAACCTGTTCTCCAAACAGATGTGGGAAAATTAAATCAATCAATATTGAATTATGAGTTACAAAGATTTCAAAATATATTTGGATAGAGATATGTCTTACTGAACCTCTGTGCTATATTTGACACTTCTATTCTTATCCCAATTTTTATACACTTATTTTTCATGATTCACACTGTCCTGTTTCCCTGCCATCCTCTCTTAATATTGCCTCCTCCTCCTCCTCCTCCTCTTCTTCATTTAAGCTTTAAATTTTGACATTCTCCAGTCTTCCAATCCTGCACATTCCTCAAGTTGATCTTACACAATCCTATAATTTCACCTCTGAACTGATGATTCTCAATTCATTTCTTCCCAATTAGACCTTTTCCCAAAATGTTCAGACTCATACCTCCAACTTGCTGCTAGACATTTCTGCCTTCTTTGATTCTGCCTCTAACCAACCACCAAGCTCTTTTAATTTCACCTCCACAATATTTTTTCCACCTGAACCCCACCCCAACCACTTGTACCAATAACCTTCGCACTCATCACTTTGTCCTTGGAGTACTGTAATAGCTACCTAACTGGTCCCCTTGCCCTCAATTTTGCCTCTCTCAGATCCATTTTCCACATAATTGGCAAAATGCTCCACCTAAACTACATATCTGACCTTTTTAGGTTCTGCTTAAAATCTGTCAGTGGGTCTCAGTGGTTTAAAGAGCAAAATTCCAGCTCTTTAATCTGACATAAAATGTGGCCCTCAAACTTTTCAGCTTCATTTTTTGTCTACTTTGCATTAAAATTTACAACTCAGCAGCAGTGTTTTCACTGCAGTCCCTGACATTCACGGGGCTTCATCTCATACCCTGCCCTGCACTCATAACCTTTCCCTCTACACTCTCTCCATCTCTTCAACCAGTTTTTCTTGGATAAGTCCACTTAGTTTAAATGTCAGCTTTTTCAGAATGTCTTTCTGGCTCCCCAAAGGGTAGATTATATGTGGGTTCTCAATTTTCCAATATTGACATGTGACTATCTCTATCATGATACAAGTATTATTGTACTTATTTTATACATTTCTGTATCTGTCCACTCCACTGGACTGTGAACTCCTTGAAGGTAGATGTTATCTTACTCATTCAGTCAATAATCTCTTACTGAGTATCTATAAAATGCCAAGAACTCAGGTGATAGAGAAAAAATATTAAACAAGTATTTTTCCCTCTCTGCATGCAATTGTTATATACAAACTTGGGGCACATAAAGCAAACTTCATTTTCTCTTATTTATGCTTATTATTTATACACTTTTATTGTTGGTAAAGATGTCCTTTGGAAATGTCTGTTTGTGTGTATGTGTGTTTGTGTTATATACCCTGGAGTATGAGAGGTTATTGCAATGACCACTCTAATCTGACTTTTATCACTGATTTAAATATGTTCAATCCCTAAAATTTTAATAGAGTATGGTTTGAATGTGTACTTATCACTCTATGCATATGCTAGTGGAAAACTGTGACTGAACAGTTATCCAAGACAGGGCTGAAACCACTATCTACACAACTGTCCTTTGGATCTTAGAGGACGTGTGCAAAGAACCCTCGGTTTGATCTTACCTGTGAGTGTATCCTGCCAGTCCTCACTCAGTGGCTGCACTATTAGTTCTCCTTTATCTTCCTACAGGTGATCTGAGCTTTAAGCAAATAAAAGTTTCATGGAAGTAGGATCCCTTATATAACTACTAACGAACTTACCATGTCCAACCTCAGCAAGAGGCAAGATGTGTCACTTTTCCAACGCTGAAAATTTATTCTATTGGTCAACCACTGCATATAACCTATCTCAGAAAGACAGATGTTACTCCTCAGAAATAGATCTACTCAGGGCCCTTTAGAAATGGACTCAGTGGCAAAAGTTTTCCCTTGGCTGTGTTGTTGCACAGAAAATGTCAGGAGGAGAACATTTTTAGCAGAGTTAATCCTTATAAAACAATTTCCAAGTAGGATTGCCAGTAAGAGATAAATAAATCTCCATGTAGGATTGCCAGAGTTAGCAAATAAAAATACAGAACACCCAGTTAAATTTGAATTTCAAATAAACAGTGAATACTTTGTTTATCTGAAATTCAAAGTTAACTAAGCGTCCTGTATTTTATCTGTCTACTACCTTCTAGGTAGTACAGACAAGACTAAAGTTTAATATCATAATTATGTAACAAACTTAAAAATTTCGCTGTCATCAAGAAAACAATGTTCCTTTAATCCGCTTTATACTCTCCTCATTACCTTTGTGATTTTTTCCCCATCTCTTCCCTTCCCCTTACTCTTACTTAATCATAGTTACTCTTTTATGATTTTTCACAATTCAGGAGATTGCTGACTTCTCACTAGCTTGATGATCAAGACCAGTTTTCTTGTTGGGTAATAACAGCTATATCATTTCAATAAGGATAGGCAATTCAATAAAGATAGTCAAGAAAGAGTGATATGGAGCCCTGCAGTTTTCTGTTTTAGGTTTCTACTCTTCAGAATGTTTAGTCCACAGTGGTTATAGGAGTTTATGTTAATTGGCCTGTTATCTCAGGCACCATTTCCTTGTAGATTTAGGATGGGGAAAAAAGAAATGGAAGGCTAGGAGGACTAAAGGCGATCTAAATAATCCTCCTTTTTATGTTGTTGTCAGTAAACTATCCTTTATTTGATCTGAGCTTTATATATACCTAGGATTTTGTGGCTTGACATGTCTTCTTTGGCAGTAATTTTACAAGTGAATATAAATGAAATATTTAGGATTATTTACATAAATTCAAACAAAAGGGCAACTATTTCAGCACAGATCTCTAAAGAGAAATTGTAAGAACAAAACTCAGAGGGCTTTCTCCCTTCGAGTCTCTGCCACTTATTAGCATGTAAACATATTTCAGCAATCATTTTCATTTCATTAGTAAAATATCATTCCTTTTCAGCAAATTAAGAGTAATACCATGTAATTCTTTTCTGTCTAACAATGACAAGGAACCACAGAGAAAGATAAAGTATCTACCACACTAGACCTTTTGTAAATACCACTGTACTGAATATAACAGCTTTTCTTAAACCTAAGAACAGATAATTCTGTTTCAGGCAAGAGATAAACTCAATTAACACACACATAGCAACCTGTACTTGAAAGAAGCACTATCTCTTCCTGCCTAAAATGACTTTTTACAAATTCATATTGTTTCAAATTAAATATTCAAATATTTTTTTCTCTCAACCTGTCTAAAAATCACACATATGTATAAATAGATGCTCATACACATGAAAATAAAATGGTACAGAACATGCAAATTAAGAAGGGACATATATATCTCAAAAGCAATTCACTAAAGGATTTACTATAGGTTTCCTTCCAAGACTGACACTTAGAATGGATTAAAATTTAATTTAATTAGCTACATTGTAGATATATACCACCACTAAAAAATAACTGTTCCATAGAGCAAAATTCACCCATGCTCACTTTCACATTTCACATCGAAGATGTTAGTTAATACTTCTCTATATTAAAAAAGTAAGGATAGGGTCCCTACATTAGTTATAAGTCACAAAAAGCACAATTAGATTAAATATCTGTTGCTTTCTTTGCAATCAGCCTATATGAATTTTCCCAGCTGCATTTAGTCTGCATACACTATTTGGTTTTAGAAAATATTGTCTACTAGTGATGAGTTTTGCATTGTAAATTGTTTATGAGCAATTAGAATAATTATAATGTCAAATACAAGTCACAGATTTGAGAGCAATCTTTACTAGTTGAGGTGGAGGGAAGTATAATTCAACGACATTCACTATGCTTACATTTAGATAGTATCTCACCCATAAGTTCTGATAGTCTCCCATATTAGGAACCCATCTCCCCTATCCAAATCAAATCTAGCCATAGAGGGTCAAACAGAACCTCAAAATAATATTTTATTAACTTTTTTAAGATGTCAATTTTAGTTCAATATTCCTAATAGTATATTTGTTCAATATTTGCCTTGTATACATAAATGTGTATTATATATTCAGTGAGTATTGAGCATTATCTATGTGGCAGATGCATTTTTTTTCAGGTACTGGGCATACATTAATGCATATAACAGACAAAAATTCCTAAATTCAGGGCACTCACATGCTTTTAAAGGGAAAAATAACACTAAGCAGATATAAGTATTAGTTATACACTCAATATTGAATTCATTTCAGTCCTTTCTGCATTTATTTATGAAGCATCTACACTGTCCTTTGATATGCCCTGTGGGGCATACAGAAAACTATAAAACATGGCCTGCCCTCAAGGTGTTTATAAGCTCATGTATAAAACAGATGTAACTGTAAAACATAAGAATGAAATGTATAAATAAAAAGTGTTTTGCAACTGAAGAGTAATGAAAGATTATAAATATTTATATGGGTTAGAAAAGGCTTAATGGAAAGTAGCCCATGTTTCAATGCACTTTGAAGGACTGGTATATGAAAAAAAGCAACTTACGTTTCATGAACAGAATGAGCACAAACATGACAGCCCTTATATTTCAAATATTTTGGAGAGAAAAAAGAGGGAACTATATGACAGGGTATAAGATTAATTGGCAAGTATAGTCCAGCATAGGGAAAGAAATAGTAGTTTGAATGTAAATTATCATTCATCTTAAACGTCATTGGAGGAGTTTAGTCTTCATTCTAGAAGTAGTAGGAACCAATGAAAATCTTTGAGAAAGAATGTGACATGTTATTGTGATTTAAGGAACAGAAATTTAAATTTAACTGGCAGAATGAAAAGAGCAAAGTCTAAATCAAGCAAACATTCATAATTTTATATTTAACAATATGTTTTTTCCTATCAGTTTATTGATCAAATGGTTTATGAGCATGATATATTAATGAGAAATTCCAAAATAAAGGTTTGGTTTTCTGATTTGGTTTATGCTGTAGAGTTTTGTTTTTACTATTTTGGTTTTGTTTATTTTTTCTCATATCTCTCAGTCAGGCATGCTTTTGATTGCATATCACATCATACATCCAAAATCTTTACCTGTGAGCTATTGTCACAAAGAAGTGTCAGATATAATTCTATCTATATGCATAATGATCAATATGTAAATATTAACAATTTTTTGTATTCTCTTCAAATCGTGTGGTAACATGATTTCATTAATCACTTATTCTATAAAAAAATTAATCTTTGTCAAAAACAAAGTTAAAAATCTTATTTCCTAATGCCCTAAAACAAATTATTTACATATAACATTTATTATACACATAATTCTGAACATTATCTACTATAAATGGTAGTGTTAATGGCTAAATTACCAGTCGCTGTGGGAAACAAATATAGACTCTTCATCTGTGCTTTATCCAATGCTCATAACAAACTTGTAATTTAGCTGTTTTCACTACCCTTTTTCAAGTGAGAAAACTGAGGCTCAGAACTATGTCCAAGAACAAAGTTTGTCCATTTCAATCCCTTTATTTTCTCCCCTGAATCACAAGAGATCCCCCAATTGTAAATCATATACACATTGTGGGAACAAAAATGAAAAAATTATACAAAGGAAAGATAATCAGATACCAATGTTTTAAAAATATTTAAAGTTTTCTTTCAGAGATGTATTCAGCTTTAGAAACGAAAATACTACACATAGTCTACCACCAATTATTTCCACAATTTGAACCAAGTGTGTGAATTATTTATATGAACCATAGGAAACTGTGAACTAGAATATACAAGATGACTTAATGAAAAATTAACTAGCAATATAAAATTTTACCCTTTTTAAAAATTCTTCTTCCTAACTTTTCTACGCTTCTTAAGGAATGTCATCATATAAAAATAAAAGAATTTAAGTGGATGTGTCATTTCTAGGCTGTTACTATGGTTCATTTATGTGCAAAAGCATCAATATCAGAAGCTAAAGAAATATCAGGATATGTTAATTTTTTCCTTTTTTTTCAATTTTCCCCCATATAGCACATTATTATTAACACCTTCCATAGGAGTACATTTGTTATGATTCATGAAAGAACATTTTCATAATTGTGCTATGAAACAGTCTATCATTTACAACAAGGTTCACTGTGTTGTATGTCAAACAACCTAAGTGCCTGTCAACTGAAGAAAGGATAAACATAATGTGGTATATACATACAATGGAAACTATTCAGCTGTAAGAAGACAATTGAGTTGATTATGTGGCCTTTTCCCCCTTCCTTTTGTTAATGTGGTATATTATGTTAATTGATTTTATTTTCTTGAAACACCCTGGCATAACTGAGATAAAACTCACTTGATCATGGTGTATAATTCTTTTACTGTGCTGGTGTATTCCATTAGCACATATTTTGTTGAGGACTTTTGCATCAATATTCATTAGAGATATTGGTCTGTAATTTTCTTTTCTTGTAGTATCTTTATCTGGCTTGGTATTAGGGTGATGTTGACCTCATAGAATGAGTTAGGTAGTGTTTCTTCCTTTAGAAACTTTTTGGAAGAGTTTGAGCAGAATTGGTATTACTTCGGAATAATTGGTCGAATTAACCTGTGAAGCCACCTGGACCTGGGTTTCTCTTTGTTGGGAGGTTTCTGAAGATTTATTCAATCTCTTTACTTGTAATAGGTCTGTTGAGGACTTCTATTTCTAGAGTTAGCATAGGTTGTTCATGCATTTCTAGGAATTTGTTCCTTTCATCTAAGTTGTCTAATTTGTTGGTTAACAGTTGTTCATAATATCCTCTTACGATCCTTTTTATTCTTGTGGGGCCAGTAGCAATGTCCCCCCTCTCATTTTTTATTTTATTTATTTGCATCTTCTCTATTTTTTTCCTGGTCAGTCTAGCTAAGGGCTTGTCAATTTTATCAGTCTTCTCAAAGAATCAACTTTCGGTTTTGGTAATTCCATCTATTGTTTTTTTTTTTTTTAATTCTCAATTTCATTTATTTCTGCTCTAATATTTTTTATTTCCTTCTGCTTGCTTTGGGATTAGTTGGTGTTCTTCTTCTAGTCCCTCTAGGTGTGCAAGGAAGTCTTTTATTTTATCTCTTTCTTCTTTTTTAGTGTTGCCTTTAGGGCTATAAATTTCCCTTTCAGCACTGCCTTCTTTGCATCCCATATGTTTTGATATATTGTGTTCCCTTGCAATTTCTACTTTGATCCACTCCCTGTTTAAGAGTATGTTGTTTAACTTCCATATATTCATGGATTTCCAGATCTCTGCCCATTATTGATTTTCAGCTTCATTTCATTATGGTCAGAGAAAGTGCTTTGTATAATTCCAATCTTCTTGAATTTATTTTGACTTGTTTTGTGACCCAACATGTGGTCTATCTGAGAGAATGATCCATGTGCATGTGAAAAGAAGGCATAACCTGCTGTTTTGGGGCACAATGTTCTATATATGCTATTATTCAAGTTATCTGTTTCCTTATACATCTTCTGTCTTCTCATCTATTGATGAGAGTGGTGTAATGAAGTCTCCAACTATGATTGTAGAGGTGCCTATTTCTCCCTTCAGTTTTGCCAGTGTTTGTCTCGTGTATTTTTGGGCACCTATGTTAGGTGCATAAATACTTAAGACTGTTATTTGTTCTTGGTGGATTGTCACTTTTATTAACATATAGTGCTATTCTTTTTCCCATGTAACAGCTTTTGACTTAAAGTCTCTTTTGTGTGATATAGTACAGCTATCCCAGCACAATTTTAGTTAATGTTTGCATGGAACATCTTTTTCCATCCTTTTACTTTCAACCTATTTGTATCTTTGGGTCTAGGTGAGTCTTTTGTAAACAATATAGAGTTGGATCATGCTTTTTTCTTTTGATTAAAATAAATTGGATTTATTAAATGTAAAACTTCTCTTTACCAAAGGATATTATCAAGAAAGTAAAAAGATAACCAATATCAGGGGAGAAAATATATGGAAACCATGTATCCAATAATGGTTGAACATCAAGAATACATAAAGAACTCCTACAACTCAACAAGCAAAAGACAAACAACCCAACTTAAAAACAGGCAAAGGACTTGAAGAGACATATTTTCAAAGAATATATAAAAATGATGAAGCACACAAAAAAATGTTACCATCATTATCCATTAGGGAAATGCAAATCAAAGTCATAATTAAATAACACTTCACACCCACTGGCATGGCTATTATTATTATTATTATTTTTTTGAGGTAATGGGGCTGGGGATTGAACCCAGGAACTCATATGTGGGAGGGTGGTGCTCAACCACTGAGCCACATTGGCTCCCCTGAGTTAGTTTTTTCATTTGTTTGCTTATTGTTTTTTTGTTCGTTTGTTTTTTCAGAATGCACTGGGAACCAAACCTGGGACCTCCCATGTGGGAGCCACATCCACTCCCTGTTATTATTATTATTATTTTTTAAGATTTATTTTATTTATTTATTTCTCTCCAGCCCCTCGTTGTTTGCACTTGCTGTGTCTGTTCGTCTTCCTTGTTTCTTTTAGGAGGCACCAGGAACTGAACCCAGAACCTCAGATGTTGGAGGGAGGCACCCAATTACTTGAGCTACCTCCGTTCTGTGCTTTGTTGTGTCTCTCATTATGTTTTTCTTCTTGTGTCTCTTGTTGCGTCATCTTGTTGCATCAGCTTGCTGCACCTGCCCACTGCACCAGCTGTCTTCTTTAAGAGGCATGGGGAACTGCTGAACAATGGACTTCCCATATGGTAGGAGGGAGCTCAATTGCTTGAGCCACATCCGATTCCCTAGTAAATACCAATTCATCATGCAGGCAACTTTTCTCTTGTTTAAGGCGAATGATTTATTCTTGTTGTTCATTATTTTCAGTTGTCTTTTCATTCAGCTCCTCTTTAACTTTATCATTGTAGTCAAGGCTTGTTCTCAAGCTTGTAATTGTCCTATCTGACCAGAAAGTTCCACTAATGTATTGCTGAGATTATTTCTAGCCTCAAGATCTTCAGAGAGGAGAGAAGCATGGGTTGCCTTTTGAACCATTTCCTGAAGTTGTAGTTGAGTCTTCTGAAGAATCATTTGGCATTCATTTTGATTAGAGTCAAGGATTTTTACTTTCTTCATGAGCGACATGATTATTTCACTTCTTTTATGTAGTTGACCTTCTAATTTGCTGCATTGTTCTTCCAAAGTCAACACTTCTGGGGAACCTCTTCCCATGAAAGGAGTCGTCTTTGATGTACTGCAACCATATCATTGAGCTCTTTATCTCGATCTTTCAGTTCTCCAATTAGCAGATGCGGTTCTTTCCGTTGTTTCTCAGTAGTGGAAACCTCAACTTTTGATCCGATGTCCTGGTGCCAGGCGACGAAGTTCGCCGAGGGGTTCATAGGTGTTTCCTCTGCCGCGAGGAAAGTCGGTGTGGGCAGCATCACGTTAGAAACACCATAGGTGCATCTGCCAGGAGCGGTGGGGCAAGCTGGTACCCCGGAGGCCCGCGCCCGCAGCGGGCCCCAGCAAGGCCCTGGATCATGCTCTTTAAAATCCATTCTGCCAACTTTATCTATTTCCACACTTTTACAGTCAAGCTAATTAAAAATTCTACATACATTAAGCATCAACCTTTTTGTCCTCAACCTCTCTCCTGGTAATCTCTACTCTAAGTTTTAACTCCATGTATTTGTTCTTTGTTTTCAGTTCTTATTAGTGAGATATACATTTTTGGCCTTTTGTGTCTGGCTTAATTCACTCAGCAACATGTCCTCAGGGTTCATCCATGTTGTTATATGTGTCCCAATTTCATTTCTTCATACATTAGCAGAATAGTCCACCATATGTATACACCACATTTTATTTATCCATTCACAGGTTGATGGACATGGGCTGTTTCCATCTTTTGGCAATTTTGATCAATGTCACTATGAACAATGGTGTACAAATGTCTGTTCATATCCCAGTTTTCAGTTCTACTGGATATATTCCTAGTAGAGGGATTGCTGGATCATATGGCAGTTCTATACCTAGGTTCCTGAGGAACTGCCAAACTGTCTTCCACAAAGGCTACACCATTCTACATTCCCACGAACAGTGAAGGAGCATTCCTATTACTCCACCCCTCTCTAACACTTGTAGTTTTCCATTTTTAAAATAATGGCTGTTTTATGAGGTATGAGATGATACCTCATTGTAGTTTTGATTTGAATTTCCCTAATAGTTATTGATATTGAATTTTTTTTCATGTGCTTTTTCATCATTTGCATTTCCTCTTGGGAGAAATGTCTATTTATGGGGTTTTTTGCTCATTTATAAACTGGATTGCTTGACCTTTTATTGTTGAGTTGAATGATCTCTTTATAAAGCACAGAACTAAAACCCTTATCAGATACGTTGTTTCCAGATATGTTCTCCCATGGAGTAGGCTGCCTTTTCACCTTCTTGACAAAGCCATTTGAGGCACAAAAGTGTTTAAGTTTGAGGAGGTCCCATTTATCCATTCTTTCTTTCATTGCTCCTGCTTTGAGTGTAAGGTTTAAGAAGCCACCACCTACCACCAGGTCTTGAAGATGTTTCCCTACATTTTCTTCTAGGAGTTTTATTGCTCCACCTTTCATAGTTAGATGTTTGATCCATTTAGAATTAATATTTGTATAAGGTGTGAGATAGGGGTCCTCTTTCTTTAACTATGGATATTCACTTCTCCTAGCACCATTTGTTGAATACACTGTTCTGACGGAGCTGGGTGGGCTTGACAGCCTTGTCAAAAATCACTTGCCCATAGATGTAAGGGTCTGTTACTGAGCAATCAATTCAGTTCCATTGGTCTATATGTCTATCTTTATGCCAGTACCCTGTGGTTTTTATCACTGTAGCTAGGTAATATGATTTAAAGTATGGAAATGAGAGTCCTTCAACTATATGCTCTTTCTTTTTAAGAAATTTCTGGCTATTTGGACCACATACTCTTCCAAATAAATTTGATAATTGTGTTTTCCATTTCTTTAAAAAAGACTGCAGGAATTTTTATCAGATTGCACTGAATCTGTAAATCAATTTGGGTAGAATTGACATCTTAACAATATTTAGTCTTTCAATCCACGAACACTGAGTATCCTTCCATTTATTTAGTTCTCCATTGATTTCTTTTAGCAATGCACTGTAATTTTCTGAATACAGGTCCTTTATGTCCTTGGTCAAGTTTAGTTCTAAAAATTTGATTCTTTTAGGACTAAACTTCTTTTTTTCTGACTTCCTCCTCAAATTGCTCATTACTAGTGTATAGACACACTACTGATTTATTCATATTAATCTTGTATCCTGCCACTCTGCTGAACTTATTAGCTACAGTAGTTTTGTTGTAGATATTTTGGGATTTTCTAGATACAGGATCATATCATCTCCAAAGACCAAAAGTTTTACTTCTTCGTTTCCAATTTGGATGCATTTTCTTTTTCTTGAATGATTGTTCTACCTAGAACTTCTAGCACTATATTGAACAACAGTGGTGAGAGTGGGCATCCTTGTCTTGTTTTTTATCTCAACCAGAAAGCTTTCAGTCTTTCACCACTGAGTACAATGTTTGCTGTGGATTTGTCTTATACACCCTTTACCTTGTTGAGAAAGTTTCCTTCAAGTCCTATCTTTTAGAGTATTTTTTATCAAAAAGAATGCTGGATTTTATCAAATGCTTTTCTGCATCAATTGAGATGATCATGTGATTTTTTTCTTCTTCGATTTATTAATTTGATGTATTATATTATTTGATTTTCTTGTGTTGAGCCACCCTTTCTTGCCTGGGATAAAACCCTCTTGATCATGATGAATAATTCTTTCAATGTGCTACTGGATTCAGTTAGCAAGTATTTTGTTGAGGGTTTTAGCATATATGTTCATTAGGAAAATAGGTCTGTAATTTTTTTTTTTTGTAATATCTTTATCTGACTTTGGTATTGGGGTGATGCTGGCTTCATAAAATTAGTTTGGGGGAAGTGGATGTAGCTCAAGTGTTTGAGCACCTGCTTCCCATGTACGAGGTCCTGGGTTTGATCCCTAGTACCTCCTAAAAACAAAACAAACAAATGAAAAAACCAACTCCAGGGAGCCAGTGTACCTCAGCGGTTGAGCACGAGCTTCCCAAATACAAAGTCCAGGGTTCAATCACTGGCCCCAGTTCCACCCCACCCCCCAAAAAAACCAAACAATTAGTTTGGTAGCAACCCCTCCTGTTCAATTTTTTGGAAGAGTTTGAGTAAGATTGGTATTAAATCTTCTTTGAATGATTGGTAGAATTCAACCATGAAGCCATATGATTCAGGGCTTTTCATTTGGGTGAGGTTTTTGATGACTGTTTCAATCTCTTTACTTTTATCAGTTTGTTGAGGTTTTCCCTTTCTTCTAGGTAAGTGAAGGTTGTTTGTATGTTCCTAGGAATTTGTCCATTTTATCTACATTGTCTAGTTTGTTGGTGTACTGTTGTTCATAGTATCCTCTTATGATCTCTTTTATTTCTGTGGGGTCAGTAGTAATGCCCTCCTCTCAGTTCTGATTTTACTTTCTTGCTTCTCTCTTTTTCCCTTTTCAGTTTAGCTAAGGGTTGTCAATTTTGTTGACTTTCTCAAAGAGGCAACTTTAGGTTTTGCTTATTTACTCTATTTTATTGTTTTCCTTTTCATTTATTTCTACTCTGATCTTTGCTATTTCATTCCTTCTACTTGTTTGGGAATAGTTTGTTGTTCTCTTTCTAGTTCTTCCAGCTGTATATTAGGCCTTTGATTTTCACTCTCTTCTTTTTTAAATTTAAGCCTTGAGGGCTATAAATTTCTGTTCCTTCACTGCCTTCATTGCATCCCATAGTTTTTAATGTTGTGTTCTCATTTTCATTCTATTGATTTCTCCTACATTTTCTTCTTTGACTCACTGATTATTTAGAAATGTGTTGCTTAATCTCGATATATATGTGAATTTTCCCTTTTTTTTTCTGTCTGTTGTTGATTTCCAGCTTCAATCCATTATGATCAAAGTACTTTGTGTAATTTCAATCTTTTTAAATTTATTGAGATTTGTTTTGTGACCCAGCATATGGTCTATCCTGGAGGGAGATCTATGAGCTCTTAAGATGGATATCCTGCTGTTTTGGGGTGCAACATACTGTATATGTCTATTAGGCTTAGATCATTTTTTATATTATTCAAGCTGTTTCTTTATTGATTCTTTGCCCAGATGTTCTATCCAGTGATGAGAGTGGTGTATTGAAGTCTCCAATTATTATTGTAGAGACATCTATTTCTCCCTTTAGTTTTGCCAGTGTTTGCCTCATATAATTTGGGGCGGCCTGGTTAGGAGCATATAGTGAATTGCCTCTTTTGTTAATATATAATGTCCTTCCTCATCTCTAATAACAGCTTTGCTTTTAAAGTCTGTTTCAGCCAATATAAGAATCTTTACTCCAGCTTTTTTTTTTTGGTTGCTGAAGGTGAGTGCCTGCATGGAATACCTTTTTCAAGCCTCTTACTTTCAATCTATTTGTATCCTTGGGTCTAAGGTGAGTCTCTTGTAGACAACATATAGATGGCTCATATTTTCTTATCAATTTCTTATCCATTTGGTAGAGGATTTTAATCCATTATCATTCAATGTTATTACTGTAAAGGCCATTCTTACTTCAACCATTTTGATCTTTGGGTGTTATCTGCCATATCTTATTTTCACCATTCTTTTCAGACTTTTAGTTACTTTTACTGATATAATCTTCATTTCTAAATGCTCTTCCAAGTCTCTCTCCCCCATCTTTTCTTTTGAGGCTGTAGCTCTCCCTTTAGAATTTCTTGCAGAGCCAGTCTTTTGGGTACAAATACTCTCAGTTTCTGTTTATTTGTGAATTAGCTCTCATTTTTGAAAGACAGTCATGCCAGAAGTAAGATTGTTGGCTGGCAGTTTTCCTCTTGCAGTTCCCTAAATATGTCATACCACTGTCTTCTTACCTCCATGGTTTCTGATGAGAAATCAGCACTTAATCTTATTTGGCATCCCTTGTAGGTGATGAATCAATTTTGTATTGCTGCTCTCAGAATTCTCTCATTATCATTGGCATTTGACATTCTGATTAGTATGTGTTTCAGAGGAGGTCTATTCGAATTTATTTAGATGGGAATATGTTGTGCTTCTTGGACATGGATATCTCTGTGCTTCAATAGAGTTGGGAGTTTCTACCATTATGTCCTCAAATCTTCTATTCTGCCCTTTTCCACATCTCTTCCCCTTCTGGGACACCCATGACACATGTCTGCACATCTCTTTTTTTTTTTGGCCAGGAAGTCATTTACTGGAAGGCACAGGTCAGGTGAGGGCAGTGCTGGCAAAGCCCTCATGAGTGCAGGGCCTGCCACTTGTCCAAGGGGCCATAATTGAGGATGTATTTCACCCCACAGCCATCCGGGATGAAACGTTTCTTGGCCACCATGTCTTCGAATTCATCAGCATTGAACTTGGTGAAGTCCCACTTCTTGGAGATGTGGATTTTCTGGCGGACAGGGAACCTGAACTTGATCCTGCACAGCACCTCAATCACATGCTCCTTGTTCTGAAGCTTGATGCAGATGGACATGATGACTTGGCCGATGTGGACCCGGGCCACCATCCCCTGAGGCTTTCCAAAGGCACCTCGCATACCCGTTTGGAGCCTAGATTGGGGGATGGCACAAGGTCAGACAGGACCATCAACAGGCAAGGGCTGTCTCCAAGGTCCCTTAGGGCAACCTGTACAAGCAACAGGCTGCATACACTACCAAGGAGGCTGCTGCCCGCAGCCACTGCACACCGGGCCCCCAAGGGGAGAGGGAGATGGTCGGCTTAATTGGCTGCTGCACATTTCTTGACATCATTTAGTTTCCTAAGACCCTGTTCAATTTTTCCCATTCTTTTCTTTATCTGTTCTTTTGTGTGTTCACTTTTGGAGGCCCTGTCTTCATGCACTATTCATTTATTTTGCCTCTTCAAATCTTCTGTTATATGCCTTCAGTGCATTTTTAATTTCATTTATTGTGCCATTCATTGTCATAAGATCTGCTATTTTTCTATGTATGCTTTCAAATTCTTCTTTGAGCTCACCCAGTGTCTTCTTAATATCCTTAATCTCTTTAGCTATCCTATCGAATTTATTAAGGAGATTTGTTTGAACATGTGTGATTAACTGTTTTAACTGCTTTATGTCATCTGAAGGCTTAGTTTGTTCCTTTGACTGGACCATATCATCCTGTTTCTTGGTATGGCATGTAACTTTTTTGTTGGTATCTCAGCAACTGACTAACTTGATGGATTTATTCTGAACTTGGTTTCTATCTTTAGTCTAAGGCTTTCTATTCGATTGGCTTTGTGCTATAGCCCCTCTTTGGTACTTTGCTCAACTTATTTTGGAACTTTAGAGTGGTAATGGTAGCCAATCTGAATTTTTTAAGCTCCTTTTCATGTTACTTGCCCTTTCTCCCTTGCTGGTGGCAGAGTAGGAACTGAGGATATGCTTGACACTGTAGGCTGTGGAAGATGAAGCTTCCTGTGTTGCCCCAGGAAGTGATGAAACTTCTCCCACCTCTCTCCCCTGCCAGGGGTAGGGAGGGAGCTGCAACTGTGTGTAGTAATCCAAGCCATGCAGGCCAAGACCATCTGTCATTGCCCAGAGAGACTGATGAAGCTCCATTCTCCTTCCTCCCCTGCCTGTTGTATGGGATAAAATTGACTGCAGTTGCTCAAATAGACTGATGAAGCACTCTCTCTCTTCCTCCTATGACAGGGGTGGGGATGGAGCCACAGGTGCATGCAACTATCTTGTCTATGCAGGCTAAAAGTAACTACAGTTTTCCAGAGAGGCTGAGGGAGTACTGTCCCTCCTCCTGCCCTGTCAGGAGTGGGGATAGAGCCACAGGAGTGCCCAGCAGTCTAGTATGTGTGGTCTAAAAGTGCCTACAGTTGCCTGGAGAGGCTAAGGAAACACCTCCCCACTCCATCTTTTGGGAGCAAGGATGTGGCCACAGGTTTGCCTACCAATCTAATCCATGTGGACCAGAAGCACCTACAATTTCCTGCAGAGGCTGAGGAAACACCACCCTCGCCCCTGTCCTATTGGAGGCAAGGATGTAGCCACATGGGTGCCAACAATCTAGTCTGTGTGGGCTGAAAGCAACTACAGTTGCCCAGAGAGGTTGGTGCATGTCCCCCCAGCTTTCTTCCTGCTGGAGTTGGGGTTGGAGCCCAGGCTAGGGCAGCAATCTGACTTGGATGAGAAGAAGCCAGTCCCTACCACCACTGTGATTTTCACTCAGCACCGCTTCCCCTCATGCCAGGGGTAGAGTTAAAATGGAGGCTACTGGCCTCTTTCTGACCTTGACAGATTCAAACTTTAGCTGTACTTAGGACTGGACTTTAGCCAGCCAAATTTACTAATCAGTAACTGAAGTTGGTGCCCAACTGCCTCTTCTTTCCCCATTTTTGGAAAATGGATCTTCCAACTCCAGCCAGGGAATAGCTCCCTAAGTGTTGTGCTGCACCAGTGGGGGATGGGCACCAGCCTCCATGGCTTGGAGGCTTAACTCACAAATCTTCACTGCAGATGGGCAGTTTCCTCCTTCCGTACTTCCAAGGATGTTGTAGGATGCACTTCTGGCCCCTCAAACAGGTACTTTAGATAGCTCTGGCTGATTCCTAATGCACTATAGTACGAGCTAACTCTTGGAGCTCCTTTGCAACCCCCTTGCCCTTCCCCCACTTTGTGTCTTTTTATTGCGGAGTTTAATCCATTAACATCTGTGTTATTACTGTAAGGACAGTACTTCACTCATTTATCCCCATTGGTTTTTATATGCACTATCATTTCTTTGTCTTTTATTTATTGCAACCTCCTTTTTTTGTATGGTTGCTTTTTTGTGGTATAATTGACTGATGTTCTCTCATTTCCAATTCTGTATATTTTTAAAATACTTTGTTGTTACCCAGGTATTTGTGTTACACAACCTAGATCTATTTGAAAAGATACCAACTTAGCTTCAATTACATACATATTCTCTGCTCCTATATCCCCCTCTGTTTCCCTGTTTATGTTGTTTTTTCCCCCCACATTACCTCTATATTTTGCATGACCATTATCAGGAAACATGCCTTTCACTTGTGCAACTGTATTCTGACTATTACAGGAAATAAAGAATAGAAATGTATATTGAGGAAACAATACTATTGGGCTTTGCATTTTCTCTTTTAATTACCTTTACTGAAGATCTTCATTTCTCCACACTACTCCAAGTCACTCTATCCTGTTTATTCTTTTCAACCTGCAGAACTCCCTTTAGTAACGCTTGTAGGGGAGGTCTCTTGTTGATGAATTCTCTGTTTCTGTTTGGAATATTTTAAACTCTGCCTCATTTTTGAGGACAGTTTTGCTAGACAAAGAGTTTTGGGCTGGCACTTTATCTCTTTCAATACCTTAAATACATCAAACCACTGCCTTCTCGACTCCATGGTTTCTGGAGTCTAATTGAGGATCCCTTGTATATAACAAATCACTTTTCTCTTGCTGCTTTCAGAATTCTCTCTTTATCTGTGGCGTGTGACATTTTCATTAGTATGTGTCTTGATTAGGTCTATTAGGGTTTTTTGTGATTGGAGTTTGTTGCACATCTTGGACATGTATATCTTTCATAAGAGTTGGGAAACGTTCAGCCATTATTTCCTCAAATATTTTTTCTGGCCTTTTTCCTTCCTCTTCTGCTTTTGGAACACCCATCAGGTATATGCTTGTACATTTTATGATATCACTCAAATCATTAAGACTCTGCTCAATTTTTTCTATTCTTTATCTGTTCCTCTGACTGCATGATTTCAAATGTCCTGTCTTCTGGTTTGCTGATTCTTTCTTCTGCCTGTTCAAATCTGCTATTTATGCCTATAGTGAATTTTAAATCTCCATTATTATATGTTTCCTTCCCATAATTTCTGTTTCTCTTTAAACTTTCAAATTCTTCTTTGTGCTCACACATTGTTTTCTTAATATCCTTTAGCTCTATATTCATGTTTCCCTTCATCTCCCTGAATTGATTTAGGAGGTTTGTTTGAACGTCTTTGGTTAGTTGCTCCAAATCTATGTCTCCTCTGAAGTTTTAATTTGTTTTCATGACTGAGCCATATCTTCCTATTTCTTACTATCACTTGCAATTTTTTCTGATATTTGGACATCTGATTATCATGATGAGTTAACTCTGAAGGTCAGTTTCTCCCTGTTTCCTAGGGTTTTATTGTTAATTGGCTTTGTGTTAAGGCTCTTCTTTGACACTTGTTCAAACTTATTCTGAACCTTTGGAATTGCCTGTGTTTAACTGTTTGGATTTTCTCAGCTCTCATTCTTGTCCTGGATATGCAGTACAATTTTTGAGACTGCACTTTCTGTGCAATTGTTTCACCTTCAGGAGAAAGCCACATTTTTGCTGTTCTTTCTCTGGGAATCTTGATCTGTTCTGTTTGTTTTTGTACAGAATATTCTCCCCAGGGCCTATGATTTCTTTAAATTATCTCCCTCACTCAGTGTCCTCTTTGATTACACTTTTAAGTTCTGGGACCCATCCTGTCTTAGAGTAGATCAGTCTCCCTGAACACACCCCCTTTTTTCCTGTGAGGCTTTTCTGCCTATGGTTTCTTTGCTGTTAGAGTATCACATCTCATGAACCCAAATAGGATCAATCCAGAAAAGTGGTTCAATCCAGAACAGTCAATTTTGCATTTAGATAGTCCAGCCAACAGAAACTGGATTGTGTGTGCACCTCTTGCCAACAGTTTTGCCAGTCACTCTTATCCCCCACCCGGGGTGGGGGGGGGGCTTTTGTATGCAGCACCCCATCTGCTTCTTGTGTTCTGCCCTAGGTCTCTGTAGACTTGGGTCCCTGTGCCTGAGATGGATAGGCTTCTAACTTGCTATTGTGAGTAGCTTTATAGTCTGCATCTGCAGCAGGAAGGACCCAGGTCAGTGCTACCTCTCTGTGACCCCCAAGCTGCATGGGACTGAATGAGAGGATGGGGTTTGGACTGGCATGTCCAAGAAGAACATCTCCTACCTGATCTTGGAGTTTGCTTTTCTTTTTGTTCAATTCAGTGTTTGGGGAGTCCATTTCCAGTCTCTATCATCCTCCAGAGTTCCAAACAAGTGGAATTTGTCCTTTTATTACTGATTATGAGGGATTCTCTTTCATTGCCGTGTTGATGACACCACTAGGATATGTTAAATTTTAACTAATAGAGGAATATCTTTTTAATTTAAAATGATAATTTCAGTTTTACTCCATCAAGTCTCTCTTAAAGAAAAGATATAATTATAATAATTTCATAGAAAAGGCTAAAAATTCTATATGGAATTCTTTGAAAAATGTTCTCATTGGTTAAGCTTTATATTTGATTAACCACTAAGTAGATAAAATCTGCCTTAATTACCTGGTGTATCTTCCACAGTTACCTGTTCTTTAAACAGAAAACTGAATACAAAGATTGTTCAATTTTAAAATGAAGCATAAATGTCATTTCATATTTATACAAGACTTCTATTTTCAGAGGCAGACTCATTTTTTAGACTTTGGCAAAAAGTGTTTACATGCTAAAGCTGAAGTGTTTAAAGAACATTGTGGAGTTAGAAAACATACTGTCACCATTTTACGATGTGATAGGTGCTATTAGTGATTCATTTGGATCCTGTTCTTCTCTCTTCATATGTCTTTTTTTTTTTTTAACTTTCAAAGTTAACTATGAGCTGAAAACTATACTTATTGAAAGTATAGCAAAGTCCTCTGAAAATAATTTCATGAAAAAAACCTGCCAAACTCTTCCTCAAAAGCTCTTAGATATAATGGAAAGTCATTGAACTGGAGCCTAAAGATGTGGATTCAGGACCCAATTCTTAAATTATTAAGTATGAGAAAATGGCTACATTTCTATCTTTATGTGAGAGACATTACCCAATAGCCAATTCACTTCCCATACCATATGCCACACAATAACTTCCACAGACACATTTTCCTTCAAAATACAACTCAGCTTTTGGTCAGAAAGACAATGCATTAAGCTAAAAGGATGCATTTTGACTGCTCTTAACAAATCATCACTAAACTTCCCCCTTTTTTCAGAAACTCTCTTTCCCAATGTCCCTTAAAGCTAGGAATGTGCATGTGACCTAATTTTCATCTATGAAATATTGGAGGAAGACTATTGGAGAGGGTCTAGGAATTTTTTTCTTTTGGTGATAAAAGGTGAGAGCCACTCAAAGAAGTTACCTTTTGTCATCCCTTCTTCCCCTTTCATACAGAATAGAGCTAAAACCCATGGCTCTGGCAGCTATCTTACAACCAGCAGGTGAAAAGCATGAAGATAAAAACCAACATATAGAAGATAGTGGAGCAAATGTATGGAAAGAATGTGGGCTAACATTGAACCTGGCCCCATCTGTAGAACAATTTCCTTCAGGCATCTTATTTTATGTCATAATTGAAGGTCCTTCTTTGCTTAAGGCACTGGAAATAAGATTTTCTGTATATGCAGCTAATTTTTGGATCCCTTAGCTTGTAGAGCAATACCTAGTATATTGATTGCTATTTAATGATTTCTTAATTGTTTAAAAAATAAGTGCTTTCTGATGGATTATTAAGGGTAGAATATTGAAAAACTTCTGGTTTTTGCTAGTATCAGTTTGACTTTTTATATTTTAATATTCTCGCATTGATTATGTACAGTAATTTGATTACACTGATATTTCAGGATAGATTCTTAGGTGCTTTTCTCAATGCTTCCCTTGAAGTCCAAAAGTTCATGGGGGGAAATATAAGGAAATTAATTTTTAAAAATAATAGATATTATGGAAGCAAAAGCAAGAAGGACAGTCCAATTACCTTTATGTACAGGAGCATTAAAATCATGAACTGGGTTAAAATGCAATCTGACACACCTGAGAGTTGGGATAAATTTATATGGAGATTTGTATTATTTTTCATGGACCATGGACTATAAGTTTAAAAAGGATTAAACAGAACGATTCAGTGAAAAGAAAAATCTACATAAGTTATATATATATATATATATATATATATATATATACACACACACACACACACACACACATACACACATATATAATATATATATTAGATAGTAAAAACTGATTGTTTCACACTTAAACAGGTCTTAATATCAAATTCCAGTCTGAATAATTGTATGTTTGGTTTGTCTTGAGGATTTCTGAATATAAATTATTTTTCTCCTAAAATCATGACAAATTTCCACAGTTCTTTTGAAAACCTATATAGTAAAATACAATCTTGAAGTACATTATCCCCAATTAATGTATACCAATATCACATTAAAGGGCTGGGCTATTTTCACAGACCATATGTGCTTTCTCATCTACAAATCTAGACTACACTCTTCTCATCATCTCCAAAGTCATCTGTCTTGTATCTTCATATTCTTTAAGGCATAACTCAGATTTTTACTCATACAAATCAAAATTTCTATGAATTCTCAACTCATTTTGTCACAATGTCTACATTTTTCCTACATTAATTAAAACTCATGCTACTGCTAATTATATTACAATCTTATCTTTCCTATTAGAACACGAGTTTCATAAGGATAAGGCCAATTTCTCCTCATCTTTCTATTTCCAATCCCTACTAAACTATTTAATAAATGCTTTGATCACTTTTAAAGACCCCAAAATGTGTGGAATAATGCTTTGTTTAGGCTATTACATAAGATGACCCTTCTTCCCACTTTGATCTAACAAATTGGGTACAAGGAATGAATAGTTAGTGTAAATCATTAATGTTTTAAGTGAAGAAAGTGGTCTTGACAAAGCCAAAGGGAATAGATGTAATAGGAGAAATGAAATACGGTATTGAAATGTTCCTCTTCTTTCCCTTGTATTCCTACTGAATGTGTGAAACAGAGAACTATAAAAACCAGAAATCAAAGATTAGAGAAACTTATAACTAGCTACCAGAGGGGTATAACTGATATTCAGAAAGGTGTGTACATGTACATAAGTGTTTGTAGTACAGAGGTATGTGAAAAAGTCTAAACCTCTATATAAACTAGATTGGAGGTAGAAAGTGTTTGGGTAGTTAAGCAAAAGAAAGGAGAGAGGGTTATTGAGGAGCTCCCATGCACACGAGCAATTTCTACACACAGATCAGGAGGAATTTGAAAGTGAATTTCAGTATGTGGTACATACAATGTAACCCTTTTTCCATATTTTTTCAAGAGACTTATGTAACAGTTTATATTCCTTTTCAATAATCTTGGCTGTTGGGCTGTTTGTTTCTTTGATTATGAATTCATGCTTGAGATTGGCTTCAACATCCAACCAAGATTTATGTGGGATCCACAAAGATAAACTAAAGTGTAAGATGGTCACAGATTATGATGCACGGTTAGCACCATGAGGGGCCACTTGACCTTTTTTTAAAATTTTTAACAATTGTACAATACTTTAATTTGATATAGAGCTAGTGGAGGGCTCTTGTTACAAGTTTGCTCATATGTGATGTGACTGTTCATAAAAATAATCAGTCCAATAGATGCAAAAAGTAGATTCAAGTAATGTTATGCAACATGTTTATTTTAGGCTACAATTTTATTAGTTAATTGCTGTTAAAATAAAAGAAAACTTCTCTAAAATTAAAATAAGTGATGGTATAATAATGAAAAGAAACCATATCAAAATTTAAAAGAAATGGAGTCTTGTTTTGATTTTGACACAACTCCATGTCCTAGGAAAAGAATCAGTTCACTTCTCTAGGTTTCAAGCTCTTTATCTTTAAAATGTAGGCAATTCTTACCTTATAAAGTATATGAAATGGAGTATATTAATATTATGTAATTAAATATTTTTAATTACTAAGTTCCTTTCCATAGTTAAGATTTTGCTATTCTATAAATGAATGAATAAAGGAGAAAAAAATCAAAAAGAAAATTAAGATTCTATTGGATGTCATGTTTCTTCCACCTGGTACATACCAAACTTCTGTTAATTGCAAGGTAATCATTTAATGGATATTCATAGCATTTACACGAATTAACCAAATTAGTCCTTTAAATACCGTGGTAGGTAAGCTAGGCGTTAATATCAAATTACAATGTTGACTAAATTGACAAAGATAATCTATACAAAAAGAATAACAGCAAAAAAAGGTGCTTTTTTAAAAAGTCTTTTTTAAAATCAGCAGATGGATCCCTATATTTTAGCGCATATCCTCAATGGGATGTGTATATATTTTTACCTAGATGTGAAGCAATACACAGGAGTATAATTTATCAAATGTGTATTAAGCTACAGCATACTCTTTAGCACCTCGTAGTTTTAAAAAGTCCCTTACTAAGAACCTGTGATATGCCATTACTGTAAGGTAAATTGATTTCAAGGGAGTAAGTAGCTCAATAGACTCCATAGTTTATAGCTCGCTCATATTCATTAAGTACTTAAAATATCTAGTCTAGTTTATATAAACAACTGTTTGGCTATATTGTGTGTATGTATGTATGTATCCTTTAATTAAAATTTTTATTTTGTTATATTTACGTAGAAATCAACAAATGAAGTGACCATACAATTGAATCAGATGTAACCAATGACAACTATTCTGGGAGCACATTAGGCTCATAGGGGTTTCACAAGTCTGAGTTAATTACTGTCTCCAGGCATTAAACTGTACTCCCTTGACTTTTAAGAGTTTATTCAGTTTCCACATTGTCCTTTTGAACTCAGAAAACATCTTTTTTAATATGTTTTTTTTTTTAAACTGGAGAGTAGCTGATGATAACATTTACTATTTAATATACACAATGATTCATCTTCAAACTTGCAAAATTTGATCATTTTTACAAGTAGGGTAGAAAACTCAGAGGTTTGCTGCTAAATTGTTATGTGTTGCAGCTCTGGATTAAAATCCAACCCAAAGAACCAGAAAGACATTACTGCATCAAGATGATTTAGGAGCCAATATAAAATTAGTTTCCAGTTCCAGTCAATTCTTGCTGAATAGTCCTATGTATTAGCAATTGTGAAAACCAAGGTGATATTAACTGGAATTCAGCGTGTATGTCAGCTCTTAGTCCACTTAACTGTCTTTTATGTTCAGATTTTTTCCTTCTAAATCTGAAAAAATAACACTTGTTTTATAATCACATCTGTTTTTAAGAAGTTCACAGTATTCTACAGACTTGTTTTATTTAGTTTTAGCCAGATTCTCCTACACAAAGCAGAAGGCAGGGACATTGTTAACTCTGTTTAATGCATAGAATATTAAGGAAGAAATTTACCAAATTTATGGGATATTGATGAATAACCTCCTTGTTCTGGGTCACACTAGGACTAGATAACAGAGTGTTTAGCTAGAACTTAACATTTTCATTTTTACAGTTGAAGACAAGAAATCTTTTTAAATAAAGTATGGCAGAGGGAAAGGAGAATACACTGGGGACATTCACCATAAATCCAAGAAGCAAGGCAAAACAATCATTTCTGTTTCTCACATGCCCCCCCCCAAAATTTTGTATCTACAAAGGTCTTTTTTTTTCTCCCAACAAATTCATATCTTCAATGTGATATTAATTATGCCTTTAACAATTTATCTTTATGGTATAATCTATTTGTACCAAAAATGAACCCCGTCTCACACTGTTTGGAGAAAAAAGCCCTTTGCCATAGAATTCAGTCCAACTCTTGGCTATGAAACTAAATCTTATAGTATTTTATTTAGTCTTAATTCATTAGCTAGGGGTTACATTCAAACCAAATAATCTATCTTTAAATCATTAATTGCTATTAATGATTCATTACACCACAGAATTAAAATTTTGTTCCATTACACCACAGAATTAAAATTTTGTTTTAAAAATTCTGATGTAGTAACTATACAGTTACTAATCCTTATAAATCTTATGAGTATGTTTAGAAAGTTTAGGTCCCTATATTATTCCAGGCTATAGTTTGTTATGATTATGATTTTTAAAATATCTATTTTCCCAAGAATCCTGTTGTATGTACTTTGCCTGGTGTAATGCTGGAATTTCTAATGCCAGCAACTTCTCTCCTAGACTGTAAACACTTTGAGAGAAGGAGCAATCTCCTTCTCAGTGTCTATTGGTGACTGCTTCAAAAGCAAACCATCAAATATATCTTTTGACTAGAATAAACAGTGCAAACTTAATTTCTTTTTAACAGTCTTTCCCTCTTCCCTTTGAATGATGTGGTTCCATGAAGCTCAATAAAATATTTTTAACCCATTTCTAACATAAGAAAGTCAATTTAAATTGATTTGTATTTATGAAAAAAGCATCACATTTAATTTTATAAAATACCACATGAGAAAAAAAACTGTTTAGTTTCACATACTGTTGAAATAGCAATTAATGATTTAAAGATAGATTATTTGGTTTGAAAAATTGTTTGGAAAATTATATTTGGTGCTTTTCAATTTTTAAAAGCACTAAATGTACAGCTAGATAGATTTCTACATTTCAGAATTTAAGTAAGCTAACATGTATTTTCAAGGAGAGCAAAATGATTTCATGTCAGCATACACAGAGACGTCTATTGAGAAAATATGCTGCAAAAAGATAAAGTACATTTTAAAACCATATAATTATCACTAAATTAAGATGTTTTTTGTTTGACTCTATAAATCTTCATGATGATTCTTTTTATTCCCCTTTCAAAGCACTCAAAATGCTGAAATATAGCATTTAGAATAAAGAAGACATCATGTTCAAATGTAAATAATGTAACAACAACAGATTGAGTTTTGTACTTCTTGCTCCCTTTACAATCTTGTCACGAGAATAAATCACATGGTGTCACTTTTTCTTCTTACAAGTCTCTGAAAACATAACATCAAAATCAAATATACCTTCTTGTCTAATTTCTCTACTTTTAATGTTTTGGAAAATCAAGGATAAGCTAGAGAAAATCTTGCTGGTTTTCACAGGCTTCTATGAACATTAGAAAATTAAGTTTACATAGTTGTACTCCTTCTATACCTCTACCAAACCACACTGCTCCCATCTACCAAAAGATGAAGGAGGAAGGAAATTTGATTGAGGTCAGATCCAGAAAATATGCTTTAAATAAACATCTGCATTGCTTTTAAAGGCATCCTAAAAGAGTGTCACATACATTTAGACACTGTTGAATCTTAAATTTCTTTGATACTTTTTGATGAACTACATTTGTAAACATTCAATAATAAAGTTCACAAGAGTTCAAAGTACACTGATGCATTTTAAAAGAAATTTTGAATCACTGAGGCTGTGCCATAGTTTAAGGAATTATTTACAAGTAGGTATTACAGGAAGCTGCCCAACTTGGGGAATTTTTAAATGGCTCTTTAGTAATTTCTTTTTAGCCTAAAGAACAAAATTTTTCATAAAAATGCCCATATATGTACTCCCTTTCAATTTTTAGGACCCCATTTTAATACCAGCTACAGAAGAAAAAATGCAAATACTGCATTTAAAAATACTGAATTGATTTTATCTAATAGGAAGAAAGCCAGCAAAACAAATAAAATATCTCTACATTATTATCACTGAGCAGTAGAGTCAGAATATATGGTTGTATAACATATTGAAAATAATTATAAGTGAAATCAATCTTAACTTACTTGGTACCTCACATTATTATGAGGAATTTAACAGACAAGCCATGGCTATATGACATAAAAAAAGCAGAAATGTTTACAAAGCAGCACTATTGGCAAATTTTGAAAGATGCAAAATTCTCTAGCTTGGAATTCATTTTTGGTAATTTGGATAGATGTTCTTTAATTAGAACTCACTTTCTCTTCTAAAAATATAGTGTTGACTCTTGCCACTATTAATGATTCTTTAATAAATCAACAGGCAACTAGCTCTCAGGCAGGAATTTAGGGCATTTTTTCCTGGAAACGTTCCTCTTATAGAATAAAAATGACAATAGCACAATTTGATATCCAGTAAATAATATTCACTCCATCTCATCTTCTGCTACCTGCCATCTCCCTAGTTGTGCAAAGCCTCATTATTCAACAGTAACACATTTGTAAAACCGAATTAAACACGGTTCCTTGATCTATGTTCTCCTTTTGGTGGCCACCATCCCAGTAGGCTTTATCTTTGAAGAGTTTGTAATTTAATTGGCAGCAGTAGTTTAAAATGATGATCATGACACAATACAGTTCCTCAAAGAACCAAACCCATTTTATTCTAAACCCTATATATAGCATCATAGGCGGATAATGTTGTTATAATAATACGAATTATGAAGTAAAATATTTTCATTTTGGATCTCAAACAGAAATTAGTTAGTTGATAGTTTAAGACAGGCAGTCTGTCTTTCCTATTTTTCCATAGCAAGCTTGTTTACCTCCATTATGTATAAAATCCTTTTCCAGGCTAGTTTAAGTATTAACAATCCCAAATCAAACCGATATTCTGATCGCCAAGATTTTCTGATGCTGGGTTTCTATTGGCACATTGCATTTGCCAGTCTAAATTCTTCTCTTAGCCTTAAATCTTAGCATTACACCTCAAATGGTATCAAGAAATCTCTTTTTCCCTTCTACAAAGTGATTAGTTGCTTAAGGGATTTTTTTGATTAAAGAATAATATACTACTCCTCAGAATTGCTTCTGTTTCTAAAGAATTTAAAAATTCTAAATTTTCCATAGCACTTAACTTTCCAATAGCAAAAAATACATCAATGATTACAAAGTTTCTATAGCAAAAACCTCATTATAACACCACTCCCGGCATGGAGAGGTAACCTGGGTTCTAAGAGTTAGAGAGATGTCAACTATAATGGAGCCTGGTGCACTAGATAATTAATGAACAATCCACATATAAATGAAGTAAGAAGTTGTTGATTTTAATTTCATAAACAATGTGGATGTGTGCAACACCGCCACAATGATTATAACCTGGATTTTCTATATTCGTAAACATCACTTTTCCTTGATGAGAAAATTGTATTTTTTAGATTAAATTTAGGACACTTGATTTTGTGTTATCTACCTAAAATGTGATATACCTATGAAAACCTTGAAGGAAGTGTAGGGTTTGTGGTTAATAAATTTCGACTTCTTCATGAGCTATCCAGTGGACCAAGGTATCTCACCGAAGCACTTAGAGTATGCAGGGCTCTATGATGTTACCATTACTTCAGTCAAAAATCTATTAGCATTGACACAACTCTGTCAACATTTCATTCCATGGGGAAAGGCAGAAATCAGAACGTTCCAGCTTTTTAGACACCAACATCTGCTGAGCCCCAGTGCTCCTCGTGTGTCCCAGCTGCCACGGAAAGCTGACTTTGAAAAGTAAATCTGTCCCATTCATTTCTTCAGGAAGAGGGCATTCAGTGATTGAAATCAATTAATGGTTATTTGTGATTCATTTTATGTCTATGATTTAGAAACTTTAATTGGCAGAAATAATGAATGACTACAATACACTTTGGAGGCTGCCTTGTATTTTAAAACAAGTGAGGATAATTGTAAGTGAAAAATGAAAGAAAACTGCTTACCTCAGTAAATGAGTCATTAACCTTTCACTTTGCAAACCAGAGAAGTAATCCTGATGATAATAACCAAGCTGCTTAAATGATTCTTCAAGATGATAACAAAAATAAACTGATAGCCTCAGATTGATTTTGGTTCTTTTTAAACTATTTCTAATTTAGCCTTCCTCTTACAAGGACTCACTGCCCTACCACCTACATATTTTTGTCTTCCTTTTGCTTTGGGAGCACTGGCAATGAAGGGCAAGAAGGGATGGAGGGAAGGAGAGAGGCAAGGTGGAAAAAACTGAAACTAACAATAAAAGTAAATTCCATAGGCCAAATTCTTTATTTAATATTCTTATTCTGATTGAAATCCCCAGTTGCTTTTTGGGACATTTGGCTTGTGAAATTGGGGAAGGAGGGAGAGAGTGTATTAAGGGGCTGAAAAATTTGTACTTAAAAAAAAAAGTATCAATTCTAACCTGGTTCATCCTCAAAGAATGTTGATTTCTCTGATGATTTGGACCGCAGCCAGGCTGGAGGAGATCCTCAGCAGTATGAGTTGGCTGTTGGACATTCTCAAATACCACTTAATAATTATTCACCTGCTTAAATAAGCTACTCCTTTGGGATAACTCTAGGTAACATCTAAGTTATATGGGTTATCTTCATGATTTAGATTGAAATTGGCCACCCTCACATTGCATAAAATTGGAAGACAAGATGTGTTAGCGAACCTATCTGTCTGCATATGTTATACACATTTTGATATAAAGCATATGCTATACACATTCTGCATATGTTACACATATTCAGATATAAAGCATGCTACACATATCCTGATTTTTCAAAATCCCAAAGTGTAATTCTAAATGATGCTTCTAAAGAATCTAAAGCTATCCTTTAAGGTAGAAGTGATTAGCAGGCTTAATGTTCTGTTGGTGCTCTTTAGCAAACTATTTTTAAATATTTCTCTAAGAATTACTTTTAGATACAACCTAACTCATAAAATCATATTCAAAGTTCGAAAGTCAATACCAGAATAACAAGTGTCATCACTCGCTTTTTTACAGATCTGCCTTGTTTATGATTTCTGATTATTTCAAAAAATCAAATTCACACTTTAGAAATGAAGATTTGAAAGCACTGAGTTTAACAGAACATGCCATAGGCTTTTAAGGCAATTCCTAAATAAGAATTACAAAAATGTTTTATGCTTATAAACCATTATTAGATATTTTAAATCTCCCATGGGTTTCTAGATACTATGGAGAGAGAAAAACACATGAATTTTTTTATATTCTAAGATATTTGTTAAAAGCAAAACAAAATTCTCATATGCTTTATTGTTATAACATTATATTCTATTAAATATTAATACAGTCACCCTGGGAAGCTATTTTACACATTAAAGTAAAAGAAACAAAGGGGTTTAAGATAAAAAGATCTGAGTTCTAGTCTTTGTGTTGCTTTGATATTTACTGGCTGTTGGATTTTGTGTAAGTCTAAGTCCCCTCCTCTCTGAAATAAGAGGTAATATGTTTGCATGTTTATCATTTAAAGTATGTGAAAGTGTACTTTAAAATCTAAAGCAGTGTCTCAAGATAGTAGTTGTATGCATGCATATTTTCCTGCTACATGAATTGCAAACTATTTTGTACACCAGTCACAAATTCCCTCCAACTCCCCACTAAATACCTAAAAATCAGGCATAAAAGTTAAAAATAAAGAGTACTTGATCAGATATTTCATTCATATTAAGCTTGAGTTTGTGTCAGGCAAATACACTTAATAAGATCTAATCACCATTGCAATGGAGCCAAAAACTAGGGCTAGGTTCTCACATCCCTCTGTGGGGAAAGAATGGAACAGCTAATATAAATATTCTAATGCATTCAAAATTAATCATATGGATTGCATCCTTTTGATTACTTAAGGAAATGCTGGTTCACAAATTGGCTCCAGAGAATAAAATTTATAATGCAAATCCTATATTATGAAATGTCATAAAATTGGATGATGAAAGATCTAGGAAATGGAATGATAGTTTACATGTAGTCCCAACTTACTTCATTGTATCTAATTTTAGTTTAATGCAAAACCTGATAACCATAGCAAAATAAAATATTGGTGAAAATAAAAATGTGCAAGTTTTAAAAGCCAAAACTTTTACATTTGAAATGTAATTATTGTGGGAAAAAATAAGAATTAAGCAATTTTGTGACTAGTTAAATAATATTTTAATTATTCCTTGAATTTCTGGGTTTATGTCACCTAGAAATAACATCATGTAGAAATAGTAACTATATTATTATTTCTTTCCTAATCATGGAGAAAGGATACATATTACCTTCTAGTATGAAGTAGGCTTTGTAATTTGGTGAACAGAATTTTCCTGCAATCTCTCACAGAAATTGCAATCTATAGAGAAACTGAGGATTAATTTGTTGACTATTTAAACACCATATATTTTATTATTTGAAGAATTTTTCTAACAAATTCTCCAAATCATATTCTTATCTGTCTTTATTTGCAGCTATATGAGTAGTTAATTGTGCAAATTATTTGTACAAAAATTACTTTATATTAGCTTTTGTCCCTGGGAACCCAGAAGACCAAACTGTTAAACTGATGTATTCACATACCTATAAACTGTCCCTTAAATATAAAAGGTACTGTTTATCATTCTTTCCTAGTAGTTATAAATCTGGTTTCATTATGGGCATTGCCATAATCACTTCTTTTTATTACTAAAGAAACCAAACTCTACCCTTTATGCTCTTTAAATATATGAAACATTGCACTTTGAGTTGAATGTGTTTATTTGTTCTTGGCAGTCACCTAGGAGGTTAACTGAAGTCATTTACCATGTACAAATTTTACAGTTAAAAAAGGAAAATGCCTTTGCCAAAAAATTAATGAATTGACACAATCACATCTTTTTCTTTCACAAATACATTTAACATTCTAATCCTGTATTTGATGGCCCAATGACCCTTTATAAATAAATAAATAGTGAAGAGCATAATATTTTAAGCTAGAATATATCATGAACTGTAGTGAACACAATATGCCCAAGTAAAAGGCATCTCTGACCTCATGCTATTGGCTGACTTACTATTGTACAGAAGGAAAAGCCAAGTTAAATATTGTGCCAATCCACAATTCATTAGGAGGACCTGTCAGCTGTGTAAAAGCTCCCTTGCAAGTGTCTGATCAGTACCCTGGTGGATACTTGTTGAGCTTCATTTGCAAGATTGTCAGAAAACTAAATGTATTTTCACAGCACCTTCCAAATCTTTAATCAGGCAAGGTCTAATGTAGCCAAAAGGCAATTTCTCAATTCTTTTCCACTTTCTTTCTTCCCCAAGTAGGATATTTGGAAAGATAGCAAAGAAGATGACACATACCTTAGTGGTATAGAGGAGGGATATCTACAATCCACATATTACCAAATGAAAAGTTCAAGTGCCTTTCTTCACTTCAAGGGGAACTTGAAGGATTTGTTTTATTACAGGATCCACTAATGTCAAACCTAAATCCCCTTTCTTTCACAGGAGAGTTTATAAAACCCCTCTCTCATTTGTGAAATGGAAACTCTCACAATACTGATGCACAAAATGATATTTATTGACATTAAAAGCCTCATCAGTTATTTCTCAGCCATCTTTATTCTTTTTGCAGAGAGGTTTATTGTGCTGTTTGGCATGAAGGAAACAGGTACTCTTTGATTTAGCAAAGTCTGGCCTGAAACCAATGCTTCTGAACAGTTTCTTTAAGCTGGGCATTTTGCAAATATTGGATTGAGTCCTGTGGATGTATATATGGGGCAGAAATGAATTCAATAAAATGCAGAGTCATAAAGGTCTTTTAAGACATTTTGCTTTGCACTTAAATTCCTAGTACTGTATTTTCTCTAGAGCCCACATTAGGCTTCAGTGCATTCAAAATCTGTCTCTTCTCAGCTCACCAGGTTACCTTTCCCAGGTTAGCTCATCCCAGGAAATAGTGGCCACACACTTCTGCAGTCATTTTCTCAGCCTTATCCTCAACAAATCTTTAAGAAAGCAAGCAATGAACAACCCATGTCTTCAATATATAAATATTTGGAGAGCTTCACAAAATTAGTGCCCTATACCCCTACGAAGCTCTCAAATCAGTAATTTTCAATAAGACCAGTTGAGCAGATAATTGGTTACATTCATATATCGACCTTAAACTTCCTACCATGTTCCAACCACTACACATTAAAGATGGAAATAACATGGTCCCTACCTTCCAGGAGTCCACGGTCTAGGAGAAAAGATTAGTAACACCAGACAGAGCAACAGTGCTCGGCAAGTCCTGTGATAGAAGGGTTCACAGGTCAATTTGCAACAGCAGCAGAAGGCCCCTGCTCCCAACCTGCCTGGAGATGAAATCAGAGAGGAGCGCCAACTCCAGGTCACGAACATCCTTGGGTGCTTCACCAAGGAATTTACATTTTATTCTAAAGTCAACTGGAAACCATTGAAGGGCTTTAGACAGAAAAGTAATATGAACTGCTTGGGCTTTTTAAAAGGTTTGTTATAGCTAAGATCATACTTTTTATTGTTAATTCTTGCACAGGGCTGTAGAGTTTGCAATTTGTAGACTTTTGAGGAAAAAATCAGTAAAGAATTGATATAACTATTTTCTATGGAATTTTCTATGTATTGGTATTTGATAGTTACTTCCATACAAGATGCTATCTTAAATTGTTAAACATTTGGCTTGAAAGGAGATCGATCAAAATGAAATAATTGGTACAAGTTTATAGATTTCTGGAAATGAATTAGTAACATGGAAGATCTCTTTATTTTATAAATAAAAATAGATTTTTTATCTTTTGGAAACTTCCTCAGGGTCTAGAGTATAACACAATTCTACTGACTAGCAATGAATCATATATTATTTTATGTTTATATTTCAATTATTAATATGACTATTTTTCCATGAATCTTGTTTTTAAATAGTAATGTCTTATTTCACATGTTCCTTGGAGTTAATTCAGGAAGGTGCCACATTCTGATAACCTAAAGCTAAATTAGATAAACGATCTAAAAGTACTTGGATTTATAAAACATGAAAGCTGAACTTCCACTTTATTTCATCTCCACTTCTCTTAAGACACATGATACCACAAAGAAACTCTAGCTGCCTTGTATACATATTCACCACCCTTCTGAAACGCTATGTTTTCCACAGAGATTATACACTGTAGCTCTAAGTTTGTTTTTTTCTAGCTTGTGAACTATGCTTTTTCATTATTGTGTCATTCACTTCTTCCCAAAGAGCAATTCTACTTAGCAAATCCTCAATAAATATTTTTGAAGTAATGTTTTTATTAAGCTGAGCTTTCTTGCCAACCTTAGAAGATAATTAAATGAGAATCAAACAAGAGAAATAGATTCCAAAATTGGATAATTTAAAAAATCACAAAAGTGAGCTGAATTTAAGTGATTATTACTATTGTAGAATAATTAAGTTTTAATTTTGTAAAGTGCTGTCAAATTTGTAAAGCACTTCTATTATCTTATTCAGTTTTAACAACTCCATGTAATAAGTTGTCATTAGTTACATTTTGCAGATACTAAAACTCAGTTTTGGAAGATTAAGTGATTTGTTCAGTTACTCTGCAAGGAAGTAGCAAAATCTGGACTCTGGATACAAATCTAAATCTACATAAGCAAGACCCATTATAATTTTTAGACAAAGGTCTTAAATTTTATGGTCTTAAATCTACAAATAAAGTTTAATGGCTCCAAAGAGATTCCATAACACACTGTCTCCCTGAAAATCAAATACCAATTATTAAAATATATATATATATGAGGTGTGAGATGGTGCAAATATAAAAACTAATTTTTAAGGAACTCTCCATGAATAATGAAGCACACAGGTTTTTCTGAAGTGACTTTTTCTTATAAGTTTAGATTCTCTATCATTATCCTTAATTATTTTAGTCAATTTTTCAATTCCATGTTAAAAAGCAATACCAAACTTAAGGCCAGCTGAAACAAATAAAACACTTTGATCAGGCTTTTTCATATTCTTTGCAAAGAGCATAATTTACAAGTAATTTACCAATATATAGTCTATAATATAAAAAGAAAAATTAAAAAATCTAAAGTATGGGTCACCAATGCAATTGATTACTGTGTCTCTCTTATGGAAAAAATGAATCAATGAATAAAAATAGAAATCACATTTTTGGAGTCTTTGTCATTTAATGATTATTTCATGGCATCATGGTTCTAATTTCCTATAGTGGCTTTCATTTGAGCCATAGGAGTCATGAGAAACTGAAGAACTAAAGAAATATAGGACTGAAGAATAAGAAAACCTATTAAGGACACTTGGACATCCAATACTCTTTTGCATTTACTACAAGAAGGGGGAAATATTTTTTTTTCTTTTTCAACTATCCCCTTTAATTTATCATTAGTTTATTTTTATATTGTTTTTATAAAACTTCTGATTATCTTCTACAGGGAAACAGGTAACAAATGAAATTTTTTTAAAAGGGACAAAAGAACCCTATGGATTGCTTCAACATCTAAGATTTGGATACTTTATATTTTCCATTCCCAGCTTTTGGCTAAATTTGTTCTGTAGATTTATTCATCAAGGTCACTGAAGTCAGATAGTTTATATATTTCCCCCAACTGAATCCACATGAAGCCAACTGAGTATTTCAAGTGGTGGATGTCTCATTATTTCAGGACTATTGATCACAGAAACTATGCACACCCAAGAAGTTTCCTAGTGAATCTAAAGCAGTATCTATCTTTTCAATGCATTTTGAGAGGCAAACATCTCAATTTTTATGTGACAGGAATCTTCTGTTACATGTGAAAATCAGCTTAAAGAGACCAAAAAAAGAGAGAGCATGATGACCTTACAATCAGTATGAACACCAGTGGACTAGGAAAGAGTAGATTTAGAGTGGACTTTGGGAGAGGAACAACAATTTCCCAAAAGTTGTTACTGCTTAATGAGATCCGTGACCACACATCCATTATGTGGGATAAACATGGCTCCCTGCTGGCTCCCCAAAGCCTGCTGACAGTTGGTGGTTATGACCATCAAAATGTTTTAATGTCTTTTCCCCCTATTTCTACAATATTGGAACATGGCTTGAATCCACCATGTAGAAAATATATTAGCAATATTAAAGTCGTATAACTTGAACATTCCTTATGGCAATTCTAAGTCATTACTATCAACAACGCTTATTTTAAAAGGCCATCTTCTTCCAATTTATAAAAATAATTTTGAGAATCCCTATACACTTTTCAGATATGAAGAATTACTATCAAATATTGATTTACTCTAAAAGATTATATCCTTTCATTTAAAGAAAGCCTGAGATTAACAATGTACATATTTTCCTTGGAACTATTTAAAAACATTGCTTTGCATGGCGTGGAGGGGTAATATTTTTAGTTTCAGAAAGAAAAAAAATAACTGAAAACATCTTTTTGAATTTTAAGATTATTTTATTTAAAGGACAGTGGTTCCTACTGAGGAGGAAAACAATGTGTTCATTAAGCATTCTCCACATTCCCCCTACCTGAAGAGAAAATAATAGCATTGGCAAAGTACAGTATCAATATTCAAAGACGATGCCTGGTTTGTTTTTTTCCCAAGGCTGAATAGAATGATATGTGTAGTATTAAAAGAGACAAAATCAAGGTTTGATTTTAGTTTTCATTCTGATTTTCTGACAGAAAATCTTTAGCACACAGACTCTGACCAGAAACCAAACTGTCTTTTATGTAAATTTATCACTTAGAAGCATTGAACATTTACTTTGTATTATACAAAAACATCATCCTCCCTGGAAAAAAATATTAGTATTTTTCAAGGATTATAGTAGTTCTGTGGAGCATAAAAGCAATAAAAGATGTTCCTTTGCCCCTTACCTTTTATTTTTTAAGTCAAATCCAAAATACTTGCATGGGTGAAAATAAATAAAAAATTGAAAACCTGCTTTTAACCCATGAAAAGCCAAAAAAAAAAAGCTATTTTTAAAAATACCCTCAATATCAGAAAAGCATTCTGGATTGCCAACAATTTAGTCTTTCTACTTTCAAATTCAACAAAGCAGTGCCTCCCTACAGGACACTGAGCATGAAGACAAAGTCATGTCTCAAAGCACTACCAATGAGTTAGTAAATAATGGGAGAAACTCTCCTTTCTAATGTAGTCAAATGTCATTTAAACTATTTGTAGAAAAAATAAATTAGATTTTGAGTGACTAAGCTCAGGAGAGAAAAAGAGAAATTATTTTGAAATGTGTTTCTCAACAAGTATCTTTTTTTTCCTATTGTAAAGTAGTTCATTAATTATATTTCTAGATTTTTGGAGGCAATTCTAAAATATCCTACCTTACATTTACTGGATTATAAAGAACCATATCTTCTTATTATCTCACCGTTCAGGAGTTCAACTTGTATTAACCACAAGTAACTACTGAACCACATTCTTAAGTTGGTTTTCTTGTTCTTCACTAACTCTGCATGTGTAATTCTCTCTTCTTAGAATGTTCCCATCTATGGCAGCACTAGCTTACATGATGCCTTTTGCTAATAAGAAAAAAATCACCCCCTCTTTTCAAGTGCAAACTAGGACACAAGGCTTGAGAAGCAGAATGAGAGCTGGAGGCCACCCTCCTTCCCGTTTCTGTGTGCAGCGTACAGACTACAGCAGCCCTGGACTTTCCTACAACTTCACTGAATTCTAAGCATTAATAACCACTCACTGCAGACAAAAGTTTAGAACCAGTAAATGTATGTATAAGTAATAAAATTATTGCTATACTTAATATGTATTAAGCAGTATTTTGAGATGGGGGTTACATCTCTCTCTTCACTCTATACTCTAAGTATCCCTTTGAACTTTTTACAAGCAAGTACACAAAAGTTCAGAGAGTTTATGTATCCTGACCAGTGTTAAACAGCTTATAAGTTATAAAGCCTGGATATGAGTCCAGGCCAGCTGACTCCAAAACGTAATCTCTAAAACTCAACCCTAATATACATTTTTGTAAGTTACTGGGAGCAGCTCGAGTGTAGTTTCTTGGATTTTGTGTGTGCTTATCTCTTCTTGAATTTAAAAGGAAGGTAGCAGAAGGTGATCTTGGGGCAGAGAAATCTGAACACCTTTAGAAAGCTTTTTTATTGTGAATAATGGTTTAGCTTTATTTATTATATTATTTATAACTGGCTTCATTCTGGGAAGGATTTAAAAATGGTACTCTCCATTTAAATCACTCCACATGGGGACATTAAAAAACCAAACACAAAAACAGGAAAATCCATCCACTACAAAGTGAAATTGAGATGAACAGAATTGCTTTTCTATTCATAGAAGGAATGCCAGTCTTAAATATTTTCATCATAGAGGACAACATGACAGAATACATGACAACAACTATTACTATTACTACTATAATAATAAACTTCCACTAATTGAGGGCCAACTATGAACCAGACACTTCTTAAAACCTCAAGAGAATCATGTACAGTGGATGTAATTTTTCCCATTTTATAGAGAAAAAAGTCTTGCAGAGATCATTGCTCAAAGGTCATAATTCATCAAAGGTCACAGCTAGTAAGTGCAGAATCTTTTCTTTTGCAGTGATACACTATCTTGCTGCTAAGCATTGCATCAAATCAGAACGTGTGGAGCACTACACAATGGTGTCATTTCTGTCTCTCTTTTTATGTGCATTTTTAATTCTGTTAAGTATACAGATTTCATAATAGCACCTAGGAGGTATTCTATACAGAAATGTTCAACCTGAGTCCAATCTAGCCTTTACGGCTAATATCCAGATTACAGAAAACATTGGTGATGAGGGCCAAGATAGATGACACCATGAGAAAACAAGACAAATTAAGAATACAGGACATTCTACAAGTAGCTGAATCATTTCCAAAAGGTCAAGGTCGTGAAAAAAAGTAGAGAGGAATACTGTTCAGTATAAAAGGAGAATTATAAGGTAAAACAACCAAAAGTAATGCACGATACTTGATTGTCTTCTATTAAAAAAGAATAAAGACCAAACAAAAAGAAAACAACTTATATAAAGACATTTAGGAAGACCTGGGGAACTGCAAAAGTGGTCCAGCAATACCAAAAAAAAAGGGTGGAAATGAAGAATCATTTCTCCTGGAAGAATCAGGGAAGATGCTGTAGAATATAAGGCATTTGTTCAGCCTCTCTCATGACATTGTTCTGTGATTTTCCAGCCTATATTTTATTTTCTTATTGTCTAAAATCTAGCCTTTAAATATAAAATGGTTAACTATTGCCTGTAATGTTCTCTAATTGTTTCTCATGTATAAGCCTCTTCTTCCCAGGAGTTTATCTTCTACTATTCTAGTGGGTTCTGTCATGCCTAGTGTAAGACTCCATATTCAGCACTCAAGCATTTAATGATCGATTGAGGCAATGGATAATTTTGTACACACAGAATCCACAAGTCCTCCTTCTAGCCAATGGTGCATTAACACAAAGCAATATGTACTACAGTAAATCTCCAGTGTAAAATAAATGATTAAAGGATTCTTTGAAGCTAGTTGTAGTTCCATGCTCTTATTGGAAACATTTAATCCAACTAGAGGTTACAGAATAATGCAACCTCAACACATCGTGGTGAGGTGGGAGTCTTTATGCATTATTCCCCTCATTTTACCAGGCAGGAAGTAGACACAGAGAGAGGCTAAGTGACTTGCCCAAGGACAAAGAGTGAGTCAGATGCAGAGCTGGGAATCAAGCCCACTTCTCCCGGTTCCCAGTGTACAGCTTTTCTCAGCAAGCCATAATGCCTTTCAGATGGATCATTTCCTAAAATGTATTAACTTGTTAAAAATTCAATATGGGTGTTGCACTGCTTTCCAACTAGCTCAATTTCTCACTACCTTACTAGTGCTATTATCGGAAACTAAATTGATAGATTAGTAATTCCATATTTACAAATTTTAGACAATGCCCCATTAAAACTGGATATATCCAAACACCTAAGATAAATCAGAGTCTTTAGAGAGTGAGGTTGTATTTGGCTCTTATAGCAGGTGGGGAAGAAATCCACAGTGGGGAAACCTTGTGGCTTCAAAGTTAAGCAAAACTGGAAGAAAACGATTATTCAGAGCAAGACTTCATCAACCACCTGAAAGAGTTAAAAAAAAAAACACAAAAAAAAACCAGCATTATAGCATTAGCGGGAAGCACTAAAAAATCAAAGAAATAAAATGTGTATACACTGAAAAAGTTGAGATTCTAGCCTTTGAGAAGATTCTAGACACTTGTTTTTATACAAAGGTATGCTTGTTCATCAGCTGGGATTTTACAAGTTGGTTCATTGGAAATTCTGGACCATGGGCAGGCACTAACATTTTTAATGACAATTACTGGTAAATTTCATGGTGTTAACAAAACCTGAAATGGTAAGTAGGCCATATGTCTCCCAACTGTGATAACTGGAGACATCATCAACTGATCACCAATCCTTTTACCAATGAATCCAGACTCAGCTGTAGAGTCTCTTTCAATATAGCAGTCTGACAGCCACTACCAAGTAGTCAGGGCTGCTCCAAAAGATTAAACCCATTCATCTTCTTTGGCATACACTTTTTTGTTCACTTCCCATTCCCAAGATAAGATATAGATTTCCCTTGGCCCACAGCCTTACCTCTCAGGTCTAACCAAACACTATGCAATTATCTTACATGACTTGCTCATGCTTCCATCATGTTTCTTGTCTGAATTAAACAATCAACTTCTTGAGGTCAGAGGTGTCTTACTTTAAAGTCAATGTCTCCCACATAAGTTTCCTGAGAGAAGATCAATATATACTCATAGATTTGATAAAATTTATCTGTATTTTTCTCTAAAAAGCTTTAGAGACCATACAATTTTGAATGTCTTAATAAGCATCAGCCACTCTAATCACACTAACTTAGAATTTTAGTCAGCAATACTCAATTATATCAGTGAATGCTCTGTTGACATTAAAGTACATAGTAAAACGATTCCTTTTGGAACAGTAAAACATAGTATGTTCTTGCAATTGTTTATTCCAGGAAGATCATCTTGTTACTCGAGAGAGAGCTCATCTTGTCAAAAGTGTCTGAAGTTTCAATACCCTTTGAAATTCCCTGGAGAAATGGCAGGGAGAAAACAAGATGGGCCTGGAGCATCTAATGGTGCTAGAAAGTAAGAAAATGCAAAAAAAAAAGATGAAGTATGCCCCAATGGCCGGAGGTAGAACCATTTAAACACAAAATAAACAATGATAGTAATGGATTATAATTCACACAATAAAATAAATATCTGTGCATCTATATTGATGTAAATGAATATTAGAATAAATAAATGTGGGGGAAAACACTCTTCCTTATAGTGGAATTACAGTTACTAAAGGTAGAAAGAATGAGGAAGGCACCATCTTACCCAAGTGATCTAGATGAACATCACCAGTAATAAGACATATTGACATGTATCTCCTGATATGACACACTGAGGGGAGAACATCCTCATGTGGTATTCTTGCTCAAAATACATAACCTTCATCTAATCATGAGAAAATATCAGACAAACTCAAATTGAGGGCCATTCTACAAAATAGCTGACCTGTATCCCTCAAGAATCAAGGTCATGAAAGTCAACAGAGGAACCTACACAGGTTGGAGGAATCTAAGGAGACAAACAATTAAACATGATATTGGATCCTAGAATAGAAGAAGGCCATTAGGGGACAAACTGGTGAAGTTCAAATAAGTCTATGGTTTAGTTAACAGTATCTATTCTTCCAATGTTAATGTTTTGCTTTGCTATCTGTATTAAAGGGAAACAAGATGTTAACATTAGGCAAAGCTGGGTAAAGGGTGGAAGGGAACGCTGAACAATTTTTGCAAAGTTTCTGTTAGTCTAAAATTATTTCAAAATAAAAAGTTAAAAAATTGCTCTAAAAAAAGACAGGTTGGAATAATCTGTTTAGATCCACTAATTCCTGTGTGAATCACAGGTAGGAAACCTAAAGACAGTGTGTGTAATAGAGCACACAGTTGGCCCTTGTTAAGTTACAGCTTTCCCAAGGAAAGGGAAGATGAAACACAAACTTAAATGTGATCCCATTTGTGTCTCAGCATGAGAATTTCTCTACCCATCAGGGCCATACCTCTGCCATCTTCACTTCACTATATTTTTCTTCTGCTCCTTTGTGTTTTTTTTTTGTTTTTTTCTCCTTCCACATTTCAGTAATGATCTGTCTATGGCACAGTGATGTTGTTTTCAAACTTGTGGCTGTTTCTTATCACGTAGAATATTTTTCAAGAGTTCCCTGGAGTGCCGAGGCTGAAGGAAGTCAGCTGCTTAGCATTTCATCACCATTATTCAGAGGGTTCTGGTTCTTAGATGACTTTCAGTGGCAGATTCCTGCCCTACGTCATAATTGGGTTTAATATCATTAACCTTCTGCTGGGTCATTAAGATTTTTCTCTGCACCTACCTTCCCCTGATTCTGCCTTTATATCTAACAAGGGAGAGGAAATCGCAAAGGAAGAGATGCAGAAGGAGACTTGAAATTCATCTTTGTCATTCTTAATCCCAAATCCATGCCCTGCAACAATAATGCACCCCAGATTATCAGGCATTATTCTCAGCTTTCTAGGGCCACCTTTTGTTTACAATGCACCAAGTAAAATGTTTTCTCTTTGACCCAATCCAACACACTGCTGTTGCCAGCAAGTCAAGGGCTCCATAGCTGGCTGCAGACCATCAGCTTCTGTTTGAATCCAATGGCTTGATTTTTTGGCTCCCACAATGTTGTGTGGTTGATTTTTGTTTGTTATCTTAATGTACAACCATCACTTAAAACTTAGGCAATTTTACATAAAAATCCAGATTCCTGGCCTCTCTTGAATTACGTAAATGTCAGGCAACCCTAGCCCTCCTTCATACAAGGCCACAATCCATTCAAGTTGAGTATCTGCTGCCCTTTTGGACAGTGTGGGTGCTTTTCCAAAGTACCACATTAACCACAGCACATTATACTAGCCGGGGTTGTAGATACATCTGTGTTTGCAAACTTGCCATGCATCTCGCCAAACATAAAGTTTAGTTAAATATTTCTGAGTGACATTAAGAAACATAAGCTGCCTTTTTCTCTGATTTCTAGATATCTCAGATGTCATAGAGCCAACCTTTTACCTCCTATGAAACTTTATGGAAAAAATGCTTCAAACCATTTCCTCTTGCTTGCAAATGGAGGGCAAAGGGCACAGATTGCTACTTTAGGTTCCTTTATATGATTCCCCACTTCTAACGGAAATATTCTTATTTTAGGTTGAGCTCAACTCTCACTTACATAGTGACTCTCAAGACTGGGTTTGAGATGTGGGGCAATAGAGTCATTACTGCTATATTTCACACAAAAAAGGGTTTTACTAATCTTCTTTGGCATTATCTCTAAATCTTGGTAAATTCAAGCAGCTTCAATCTTTAAAAGTTTTATTTTTGACTTAAGTGATTTTCTTGCTATTGGTAGACTTTCCAGGTATCTCACCAGCTTAACTGTTATCTAAATAATCTTTGTTTATTTTCCTTGGCTCTTTAGAGCAAGTTTAACTCTGCTCCAGGAGCTCACATTTCCTGCCCAAACGATTTTTATTCTGACCATGCAATCAGTAATTATTTTTTTGCATTACATAAATATAAATAACCTCCTTACACTCATCTTGAACATTTCCCCATGGTACTTTCCTTTGGAAACAAAGGGAAAAAACACAAAAACAAAAAAAACCACCCTCAGCAGCCCTCAGTGTGATGTGAGCAGAGTTCTACTCAGGAAACATAAATCATGTCTCATACCCACCAACATACAAGTAACCCTTCCCCTTCCTGCTGCTTTCAATTATGCAGATTAATTTATTTCCAAACTTTTTGACACCTCTCTGCTAAAGCACACAGCAAACAAATTTATAGTTACTCCCAAATTAAAAACTAATGTAAAATCTCCAAGCCTCAAATTTCATTTGGTTCAGTAATTTCTAAAATTTAATAAAATTTTGGTTTGTATTTCATATTTAACTTATTTCTAGGCATAATGTTGATTTTATTACTGAAATTTTAGAACCAAATTATCAAATAAGGTTTTGACAACATGAGTGAAAAATGGGGGCTGGACTTAAAATCATAAATAAATTAGATTTGTATACATGCATCTAGGCAGTTTCTACTTAACTTCCATGTAAGCTCTTTATGCACCAAATAAACTGGTTGAGATCTTTTGCTTCAATATTTTACCTAGGCATTTCTAAAATTTTAAATACCTGAGCTTTGGATCACTTTCCATTTTGACCTAATATCTATTTAGTATATATCTTCCTTTAAATCTAAAGAAACACATGTTTGAAAACTAAGAAAGCAGGATGTCTTTTTAAACATTACTTGTAATAATCATGTAACATTTCTAAGGTAATTTACCTGGATGCAGTGAAGTCTTTCTTCCATAATGCTAATCTTCAGCAATATAAGGTAAATAGTATCCTTAAAGGGCTGGCTGCTCTGAGTTACCTTTTTGGTACTCTATTTAAATGGCCTATTTAGCCTAAAAAAGAAACCGAGTGGGAATTTCTTAAGGCTAAGCTGGTACTTTGGAAGGCACATTTGAATGTCAAGCGTTAAAACTAAACTCTTTTTGTCAACATAGCTAATGGGAGGAGATGAAAGAGAAAGAGAACAATGGGAAAAATTAGAGAGACCAAATCTAGAAATAGTCTGAAACACCTTCGGACCTAGGTAACTCAATCAACCTAATAGAATTTCCTTCAAACACTCTATTCCTTTCTTTCCCACAGACCCTCTTGGGTGTGATATTTTTCTACTTCGTTGGTTTTACCAAAGCCTAGTCCTTTCTCTCTCTCCTCCTCCTCCTCTAGCTCTCTCTCTTCTTTTTAACTCCAATGAGAAGAGAACAAACCCAAAAGTTCTGGTCTATAGTCATAAGCTAAATTTCCCTGAAAATCAGAAGTTGTATGATTGTTAAACTCACGTGATTTTATTGTTTGTTTTGGTTTTAGGTGTTTGTTTCTACCTCTAGTCTATAAACCACACTTAAACTGGTACATAGCAGGTACTACAACATCCATTCAACAGATGCATGGATAAATACAGAAGAAAAATCCAAGGTCCCTGGCCGACCAAGAGGCACTACCTAGTTGGTCATGCAATCTTACCCGATATGGTTTCCACCACTTGCTGTCACCTCCCCTTCTTTCTACAGTTTGCTTGAAATTTCCAGGGAGAGAATGAGTTCAACCAATAGCAGCTCTCTTATAATTTCCTCCCTTTTACCCTCACCAAACATTCATAAGTAAGAACTTGACTTTCAGCACAAATTCTCCTCAATCATGTCAAGGATTTGGGGACAATGAAAAAGTAGCCCTTCCTTCAAAACAATGAGGGATTTTTCATGAATGCAATATAAATGAGTCTTCACAAAGGTCCTTTCCTTTTGCTGTTATTCTGGTTTAGACTGGTAGAAATAAAATCGAAATGATTGCTGCCATATATATGCCATACATATATTAATTATATAATGTTAATAAAACTCCCAAAGAGTCCTGTGAGATAGACTCCATTAATTCCATTTCACTGATGTGGTCTTATAAACATGCAGTGATGGGGAAGATGGCATCAATAATTCCAAAAGCTAAGAAAAAGGTAATAAAAGGCAAGCAAAGTTGCAGGGTCCAAATAAGGCCAGCATATGCCTTATATTGTGAAACAGGTTTCTTACAAAAACGTTCGTGTCAATAAAACATTTGAGGTGCCGAAAAATGCAATGCATCCATTTTTAAATAGATTTTTCTATGTTTAGATTGTTAATGTTACTTCAAAAGATATTTTGAAGCTTTATGTTATGCCTTACTCTTCATATTAAATGGTGCTGTTACAGAGATTCTCCACTTATATAATCTCTAAATTAGGTATGTGAATTGCTGCCCACCTCGTCCTCACTGCTATTCCCTCATCTAAGCCACCTCCATCTCTAATCTCTCTCTAAGACAATTACAATCCTCCTCTTTGCCCCATGTTGGCCCTTCTTGTCCTTCCTCATTCGGCAGCAAGCATGATCTCTTCAAAGAGTGTGTTGGATCCTGTTATCCCTGGTGAAAACATACAATTCCTGCCAGATGTAATCAGAATAAAATCCAAACGTCTTCTCTCCTTGATCTGCATGGCCCTGACTGAGCTAATCTGACCTCATCACAAATATGCCTAACCCCCCACAAACACATGTAGTTCACTTGAGACACACAGGCATTTTTTATTTCTTTAAAAGTCAAATTCATTACTACCTCTCAAGGGTTTGCAGGGAATATTTTCTCAGCCAGGAAATCTCCTCCCTCAGATCCCTCGTAGTTTTCTCCCTCTCATCACTGTGGGCTCACCAAAGGTCACCTTCTCAAAAGCCCTCTATGATACAACCACCACCAACCTGCCCAAAGCCTTCCTCTCTGTCACATTATGTGATTTTTCTTTCTTCTTGGAACAAAATGATATTATGTGATTATTTGTTTGTTGTTTGTCTCATTCTAAACTAAACTGAAATCAGATTTAATGCCCTTCTATATGTGCTACCATTGATGTGAAATTCTTGACCTTAATATTGTCTTTGAAAATGTTAAATTGAGAATTCTGTTAATATTTTATGAATTGGCGCATTGTATTACTGCAAGAAATATTTGATTTTCAGCACAGTGCAAGGTTCTTTAAAATGCATACATCTTTTTTCTAATTCCATTTTGTTTAAAGCACATTTTACATGTAGTTTTCTCATTTTGTAAAAGTTGTCTAATTGAAAAAATAAATAAATAAATAAACTAAACTGAAAACCCCATGAGACCAGTTACATTGTCTAACTTGCTCACTTGATTCATTGCCAACACCTAGAAGAGCAACTAACCCACATTTGCTCAGTTTTGTTGAAGGAGTTAATAAGCAAAGCCATGCTTCAGGGGTCATGTAAGTTCAGTAGGAAAAAGAACTGTGAAAAAAATCAAAGCATCCTAAAAAATGTAAGGGCTTTCTGTTGCTAATAACTCATATTAAGTTAATGGTATCATGAATAAAATACTGGATATTTATGGAATGCAATGCACAATGCAATGTGTTTCACATACGTCATCTTCCCTGCCCAAGTCAATGTATTTGGGACACTGCTACCTCTCAGTTTTCAGAGTTGGTTAAAGTTTCTGTAAAACTTAGGTGGTGTTTTCACAGGCATTCAAATTAAAATACATGCAAGATAAAAAGCCTCACAACCTTATATTCTCCCAGCAATGAGAGCATCAAGGGGAGTTGCAAATGTGCTAACATTTTTGGTTCTTTCACTGTCAAGATTAATTTCAAAATATTTGACAATATCATTAGCAAGTGAAAATAAGAAAAACATTCTACCAAGGGGAAGAAATAAGGACTAGAGTGTAATCCAAAGATGGACAGAAAAGAATGTTTAACTTCTAAATTCTCCCTCATTTTAAATGTTGATCAGTGGTGGATAAACTCACCTGATTTTGCCCCAAATAAGATTTTTATGTCATTACTACTACAAGCCAAAGTGCTGGTGAACTGCTAACCTCTGTGTAAAATGATAACAATATAAGGGTTCAGCCAAAGGGCCTGAATTTTGAGTTAGTAATTCCATCTACATACCTGATGTAGTTTGTTTGTTATTTTAAATGAATATCTCAGGAATATGGATGCACAGTGGGCACAAACTGTACTACTTTTACCTGGGTGAAGCAAGAATCTCACTCATGAGCTGGTGTCATCACTGCACTTTTTCTAGCTTAATCGTGAGAAGAGGCCTTAAAATTAATAGAGGTGAATAAAGTGGAATATTTTAACAAAACATGTCTGCAATTTTAACTTTTCTGTACCAATAAAATATAACATTAAAGGCTTAGGAAAATACACAAAATTTCTAGATAATCTAAAACTTAAATCATTTTTAAATCTTGAGAATTTGTATTTTAGCAAAAGTTTGAGGTTCTTAATTGCCTCAGTTACTTGAGCTGAGTGGGTAGAAACTTCAGTGAATTCTAAACATCCAAGTTCTCTCTCTTAGCACCTTTATCCTTCCTCTCCTTGTACATCCTAACCATCCAAAGAAAACAGATCATTCTAAAAACATTTTTGTTAACAGCAATATATCTACAATTTTTCTTTTACTCAAATATCTTAAAATGCCCTAGGAACGCTCAGATCAACTCAAACCCAGTTTCATGTCTTCTTTATTTTAATTCTAATTCTCTGTTCTCATTTCAAGAAGAAAAGGCTAAGATGACAAATTGCCATTAAAGAAAAACTCAGCAGTAGAAAAATTCTTAAGGAATTATATATTCGTATTTCTAAAGTCAAGCTGTCTTGGAAGTCTTGAAGGATATCAATGCAATGTAGAAAAGTTAGGAAGGAATGTCCTATTGATTGTAAGAATAAAACAAGAGACAATGCGTGGTACCTTGATCTTACCTAAAGAAGAAATGTATTCTTTCGACTAAAACGAGGTCGTGTTTCAACAATATCTCTCTTTGGTCTGAAGGCTAAGCCAGTCAGGACAATGAGGTACAAGCATCTCAGAAAGAGATGTCTGACTGTTAATAAGAATGCATTCTGAGATAAAATGTAACACTGGTATCTTACCAAGGCAAGCCGCTCTATCTTCTTCAGGTTTATTATTTCTTTTTTTCTTATTTAAAGTTAGAAGAAATCACATTTTGAAAAGGTATTTTTTCACCTTTTCTTCTATAAAGGATATGGTTATAAGAGTATTCATATATAAATCAAAACTTTCATGCACATGACTATATTCAGGCTTACATCTGAGAAAAATAAGATTAAACGTAAAACTCTGTGCTAAGAAAATGTTAATGTAAATTAATTTTCTTTATCTCTGTAGGTAAAGATAACTTTGACAAGTGTTGTGTACTTAAAACTAGTCTGGAATACTTGAGAGGAAATCCAGATGTTGATAATATATCATTATTCAATAAATATGAGTGACAGAGTTATTGAACTCTTTATTGAACAATCTTTACCAACAGAAACATGAATCTGAACTAATAGGAAATCAGAAGAACAAATAGGTGGTCCAATTTATTTAATAATGGCAATGTATTTTTTAAACCATAATTGAACACCTAATTGCAGACTAAAAGTTAATGCAACTGCATGAGAAAGTAATTATAAGCATATTTAGAAACACACTAACCTCTGTTGTCCATTTTATCACTGTGACGATTTCCTCTATATTTTCATTATTGAGAGAAAGTCTTGACTTTGAAACCTTGTTCTAGAAATGTATTTTCATTTTTATATTATTTACAGAATGGGAAAAAGAATAGCTTCAGCTAAAAAACAAAACAAAACCAAAGCCAGGAAAGAAAAAAAAATTTCCATTTACTTTCAATAAATAATCTCTTTTTGTCTGAATACAAATGAATTCAGAGCATATATTTGTCCATATTTGAGTACCAGTTTAAACTCCATGCCATCACATGACATAAATACATAATTACTACCAGATTTTGTTTGCCTATTATGATAGGCACAATGGCAAAGGCACATCTGACTTGCTCTACAAAGTCCTGCTCCAAAGTATTATGCATAAGTCTTTCTGGGGAATATGTTTTTATTGTTGTTGCTTTTCCATAAAATTCAACTTTAGGGTCTTCCTGAAAGATAAGATTTTCTGCTCTCTCAGAACTAGCTGGCTACTATCTGTTAGTTCTTTATTCCCATTTAATTACTAGTCAGTTTCACAAATTAGTTCAGTGATTGAGTTTGCATAATGATAGCCTAAATCAATAGGATCTACAGAATAAAACAAATAAAAAGCTCTAAATTTTGGTATCACGGAATTCAGAAGAGAGCAATAAATAATACATATTTTCTAACTTGGCCTTATAGTTATGCCGGGGGGGGAAGGCAAGCCACCAAATCATTTATGAGGAGAAAATATAGATCTAAATTTGTTAAGACAACTTATAGAAGGAAAAAGCACATGAATTCTGAAGTTCTGAGCCTGCTTGTTGACTTCGGATATACGGCAGAATCTCGCAAAACTTTAAATTCCCTTTCTATAATATGCAGGAGTGGCAGTTTGAGATTATTTATGAATTCCAAAAAAAAGAGATCATGTTTGCAAACTGGTCTGTTCCTCTGGGTGTGATATCCTTTGATTGTATTAGATTCAGCTGAGGTGTCTTTGATTAAATTATGCTAAGATTAGGGCTTTGATTTGACCACATCAGTAGGATATAACTCAGGTTAAGTCCCCACTTCCTTGGTGGGCTATATAAAGGGACATTCACTCAAAAGATACACAGAAGAAGATATGGAAGAAGGGAAAACTTGGTCATTTTGGTCCTGCAATATGACAGAAATGAGAAGGCTCAAACAGCTAAAGCCCTGTGAAGAGAGACGAGTCCTATGCCAGCCTACAACTGAGATCAGAAGAAGCAGGGTTTATGGAGCCTTAGAAGGAAGAAGGAAGGAGAGAGCAGGCAGAGGTTGCCCGCTTTTTTGCTCTAACACATGGCAACAGATTTTGGTGAGGAAGTAACCTTGAGTTGGACACTTTAGGGCCTTGCAACTGTAAGCTTCTACCCCAAATAAATACCCTTTATAAAAGCCAACAGATTTCTGGTACTTTGCATCAGCATCCCTTCAGCTGACCAATACAAGAGGGTTCACATGTACTTGGTAAGAAAGAGCAACATGTTATGTTATTGCTATGAGAGAGCACAGAATAGCCTGACAGTGAATAAATATTAGTGCAAGAAGGATACTTCTGAAAAGCCAGTGAAGTAAACATACTCATTAGCATACATGTGAATTGTTCCAAAAAGTGATTTTTTAAAAATAAATTGAGTTTGAGATATTTTCATATTTTGTTTACTTAATGTGTAAACAATAGAACTTTAAATATTTAAATAATAGAACTTTTATTTAATGTTTAATAATAGAAATTTTTTTCAAGAAATTAACAAGCTTTAAATATGTCCTTCCAAATTAAAACAAAAACCAAAAACTGGAGAATGTCTCCAAAGTCTGTAGACTATTAGGCTATTGAATGCTGTATTGTACTTTCACTCCTGTGCCTCTGTTTACTAGGTTGTTATATAGATTAAATTTGGGGAACACAAATTCCAATTAAAATGTAAAGCAACCCCCCAGAAGACAAGCTTGTATTTGATGGATAAAAGCATAACTTGACACCTTTCTGTTTGGCTGGTGGGATTAATTCCACCACTATCCCATCCAACCCCTGACCTAGCACCCATAAAAACAAACAACCTAACAAACAAAATAAACACACAAAACTTATACGCTCTCTTCATGCATCAAGGTAGTTTTTTGGTCAAGAGTCATAGATTAAATAAGAGGAGCCAAATTTCTTCAGGTAATTTGAGAAAGGCTTTTTAATTACTAGAGTAAACTTGACATATTCTGATAGCGTTTTGACCCAGTACATATTCTGGTTAACTCATTAGAAATGGTAGGTAATCAAAGTTTTGTTTTACTTCTCTTTAGCATTTCATCTACTAGAAAAATTTTATCACATTATAAACATTGGCTGTATCATAATTACAAGCCTTTCAAAGCCAAATGCCATTTGACGTATTTATTTCTTCCACCGACAGATACTGTTTCAGCTAATTATTTTGTTATACAGATATTCATTAGAATATTGCATGTTGGGAATTGAAAAATAACTTCATATTTTTTTCCCATTGTACCTTTCTGTTTATTATGGAGGCAATAATGACAAAAATAGAGATGTATTGTCTGGAATTTTGAAAAATAGAATTTTATTTTTTTAAAAACTCTCCACTTTCCAGGTCAGAGGAGTAATTTTGCAGGTGCGTGTGCCAAGGCAGCCATTCCAAAGATGTGAAAATGCAGATGTAATTGTATAGGTAGGTTCCACTTACTGCTGCATTCGTTTTACTAATGACATCATGTTGGTACAAGTAGTCTTAATTTTCAGTATTAATTCTAATTTCTTTGAATGCATCTATCTAGAATAAAGACAAGGGTTTTCTTTGTACAAGAATTGTTTTGACAGACAGCCAGAGAAGACAGAGAAATTTACAATACCTCTGGGTTGGTACCTCTTATTACACAGAATTCCCATAACGAAAAAGTAGGTGAAGAAAGGTGAGTGTACATCTCACAAGATGGACATATTAATAGCAGAAATATGAAAATAAGAGAGTAGTACATAGAGTGGAGGGAAAATATAGATCCCTCAACATTATAATCTTGTAGAAGACTGAGTTATATTCAGGTCAGGTGACTTTAAATGAAGCCTATCTTTATGGTATGCCCTAGGCTCTGAAAAAATTTTAACAAGGCAGGTAGCAATAAAGTCCTGGATCCAATACAATTTGCAAACTAAAAATCTTTGCATGTCTCCACCCTGAATGACAAGTAGCATTTAGAAAGCGTCACCTTCTTCCTAAGAATACACTATCACTCATTCCCCCACTCTTTATAAGATTTCTTTCACAGCAACTTAAATTAAAAAGAATTCACTTTGATGTTAATAACTCTAGCATATTTAACATTTAGGTTTCCTGCAATGTTCTTGTCTACCTCTCCATTCTTAGAGGTTTAATTATATCTAGATTCACACTGAGGAAACTTTCTTCAAATATTTTTTCATCAATGTAAATATTTTCCCATGATATTTATTATGCCTTGACATAGGAAATAGTTTTAAGGAATAATTATTTTGTCCAGGGATAAATTTCTTCTTCAAGAAATACTCATTTTGATTCAACCTCTTCCTAAATTTATCTTCTGGTTTTCTACCTATTCTTCTTTCTCTTCCTCATTGTTTCCTACAACTCACATTCTTCTTGTTTTAACAACAGATTTAAAAGTTTCTCTATTTTCCATTTTCACCTTTCTTTTTCACTCAGTTCCAAATTTGAGCTTGAGAAAGAGAGGATAAAAAAGAAAACAAAGATTAAAAAGACCTCTTCAAAACAAAACTTCAGTCTTGTTTGTGGAATATAAAGACATGGATTGAAGTTTATTCTTTGAGGAGAGGCATTTTGACATACACGTGATTTCCATTTATTGATGGCTTCATACATTCACACATTCAAATAATTATATTAGCATAAACTTTAATTATTTGGAAATATATCTCCACATCTTAGCAGACTCAAGAATTTAAGAGACTAGCTTTAGGTCTCTGGATCCCGTTTCTTTTCAGAAAATTTGACAATTTAAAATATACTTCCTTTTAAGACTTAATTCTTATCAAGCAATGCTTTGATATTATATGACATTGTGATATGACAACTTGGTTGATTCTAAGTGAATCTGATTTATCCTCCATTTTGGGCTGGTAAGAGTTACAAAGATGTTTCCTTTTCCACATGTGATAGAATCTAGTAAGACCTGATATGTACCTTAGTTTAACTCTATATGAAAATCAATGTGAATTAGGAAAATCAGCAATATAGAATTGAAGGACAAGTGGACATGTATGGATAAAGCACAGGCATGCAAGTTAGTTTCCAGTATTCTACTATTTTTTTTAAAAAAAAAGGTCTGTGCTTATACTCACAAACTTACAAAGGGACAGAGAAAAATACAGATAGAAGGTAGTACAACCCATTTTTGTATTACGGTTTAAGAAGCTACCCATTACCCAACACTTATTTGAAAAACCTGAAAGTGATTATTCACTTTCTGGCTAGAAGCTAGCTCCCACACAACAAGACACACCTGTGAAATTCACATGGTTCTATTCTTCAAGGGTAATTGATAAAAGGCTGTGCAGAAAGTTACATTTCATTAACCTCTTTCTTGAGTTTCTATCCCCATATCTTCTGTTTCAGCACTTCAATGAGGGAAGTTTGTCATAATGCAGCAGCACTTTCTTTTTAACTTTCAACAGGATTTCTCTCTCTCCCTCTCTCTCTTTTTCTTCTTTTCCCAAATGGGGCCCATCTTTTTCACTTTTGATAGCTAGCTGTGACAATTTTAGCTCTTTTCTAACAGTTTTGGAAGTTGCATTAAAATATACAATAGTGCTAAGGTGTCAGTCTACAAGTATTTTTACCTGTTCTATCTGACATAGTACCTTAATGTCAGCATGGTTATACAGAATGACATTTTTTCATTTTTAGGAAAAGACAACATTTTCCATGACCCCTGTTTTATACCTTAGACGACCTCTTCCTCAAGAAACTAAAGTGACACCAAATTATAATCCCTAGTTATTTAGTTTCCTGACTCAAAAGAAAGTTGAGGGTCTGTATGTTTAACTTTTTTTTCATTTGAAATTCTCAGGTATGCATTCCAACCATCATAGCAACAGCCCTATTCTGCACAAACACATACAAAGTACTTAGGTCATAGCTCTTGATAAGGTCAAATTTTTGGAGATTGGGAATTCAATCAGAAGGCAGTCAGTAGTCTGCCAGGGCCATTATATTTTGTCAGCACACAGGGCTGAATAGCTGCATTCTGTGCATCTGCTGTGGTCCAACTTCAAATATTCTTCCTAAGAAAGGTTGAGAGCTAATTGTTCCAGATCAAAGACATCATCATTTCAAGTGAGAGCTATTTGCTTCTATTTTATCAGAAGAGTTTTCACCTATTCCACACCAACTTCCAGGCAAGTGAAAGCAAGTTCAGAGCCACATGTTTACGTCACAGTGTTATGTTTAAAAGATAATCAGTTAGCAAATGTCAGGAACTAGCATTAGTCCCACTACTGGTAAAGGAAAAGGTACTTGTGGGTACCTTATAAAGACTATAAACTGGTTGACAACAGCAGGTTGGATAGAAAAACTATAATGGACTCCCGTGTTATTTTCTATAATGAAGTAATAATTATTAGTCAATTCATAATTTGCTTCATATAGACACAGTCAGTAGCTCTCCCAGTGCAACATTTTGCATCTTTGCTTGGCGTTGGGATCCTGGAATCTTTTTCTTTTTTTTATTACTTTGTTTTTTTCCTCATTAAACTAAAAACCTGAACTATGTCAGTCAATACGAGCTCATTTTAAGATTTAAAAAATCCACAACGACTAGAATTATGATGCCTGCTGTTTTAGTTTAAGCAGTTAACCATTCCAAGTCTAGGGCCGGTTGCCCAAATATTCATCACTAATTTTCCTTTCCTTTTTCACCCGTGCATCTATTGTCAAAGATTAGAAAATATGCACAGGGATTTCTAGTTTCCCAGCTAAAAAGTTTACAGGATCCTGGATTATTATAATTCCCACCTCTTCAATCCTCTCTCCTCGGTTCCCATACCCGTTTTCCTTTTAAACTTCTAACATTCATCAGCTACTTAAAAAACAAGCAAGACAGCAAAGTGCCAGGCTGGACAGCGGAACTAGTGTGTGTTAGAATCTCAAGATAATATAAGGGCTGTGTCTTAGAGCTTGGGAATCAGAGTCAAGAAGTTCGGGCAGGTGCCTGCACCAAGAAGCACCCCTGAAAGCCTTTGCCTCTCCGTTGGTGACACGAATTTGGCAGGAGTCTTCCCACAGGAAAGGAAAGCCGGGGTTTGAGTCAGCGCTTTCGCCGCTCTATAGACCCTGAATGCTGCAGGTAAGGAAGTTAACCCGGGAGCTAAATTGAGAGCAGAAGCTATTTACGCGGAGGATCCGACCGCAAAAGCTCCCAATCTCCAAGCAAACAGCGCGGAGGGGAGTCTCTTAGAAACGCGGTTTCTGATCCCAACATCTGCAGCCGCTTGGAATGCGCGGGCAGAGGCGCGCAGTGAAGTCTAAATGCTTCCCGAGGGGAGAAAATCCGGACGGTTCAACGGCCAGAGGAAAAAGCTGCGGGGGTGCTGAGGACCTGGCACCTGGTTCGGAAATACCCCACGCACCTCTCGGCTCCCAAGAGGCCAGCGCACAGTGGCCAACCCGTCAGGGGAGCGGAGCTGCAAAGACTTAAGTTTCACACTTACTTATCTGCAAGCATCGCCCAGCAGGAAAGCCAAGGAAGAAGGGGGGAGGCTAGAGAGGGTGTTCAACCTTACCTCGGTCGGCTCCCACGGTCAACACCTTGGTGATAGGCAGTAATCCCGAGAGAGTCAGTAAGGCGAGGAGAAACTCGGACATTGTGGTCACCCGGTAAGGAAGCCTGCGCTGGAGACTGCTCCGAGGCACCCTCGGCCGGGCGGCGGCGGCGGCCGCTCGAAGCCCCGAATCGAGCAGCGTCATTTACAAATGTCACTGGAAATTCTTCAGCTCAGTGAGCCCAGCCAGTCCGCCTTCTCCTGCCTGGAGCAGGATGTGGAAGGTGTAAGGATGTGCGCGTGTGGGGAAGAGAGAGCGAGTGTGAGCGCAAGCGAGCGGCTCGTGTGTCTTGACTTTTCAATGCAGGGTACGTCTGATCTTACATCACGCAAGAGGGGCAGTGAGAGATGCCAGCGGATGGGAATTCACTGATTAATCACTGAATCCACCACACACCCCTTCGTCGTCCACATAAATCACATCTATTACTTAGTAAGAGGCATTTAACACAACAGGAAAATACCACCGCGACCTGAGAGAGCCACAAATCACAATTATTTCGGTCTCCTTGAAGGGAAAGTAACTCCACGCTGTTTCTGTAGGGATTTGGTCTTTAGAGAAGGGGGAGCCTTCTGCATTGGGCTGAGCCAGCCAGGCGCCCAGGACGCTGGGCATGTAACATCCAGTTCGGAATTATCCTCAGCTAGAGCACTGGGATGCTTCTCTCCGCAAGCACATTTGATCCTTTCGCTCAGTGGAAGCTTCCTTCCCGGGAAGGAAGGACAAGGGAAGTAACTGAGCTTCTCTTAGGGAAATGGTTTCCTCCGCTCGCTCGACACACAATTATAATGCTTTCTGAATTGCACTTATAACTTTGATACTGAGTTACACCTGGGGACAAAGATGTAGAATTTAGTGACTCAGCAGAAACAACAAAAAAGCAAAACAACCCCTAAAGTCATTAACTGTTGCATAAGAAGGGAAGGTGAATGGAAAAAGCTATTGCAGTCCCTAAACAGGGACCAGACAAGTAAGGAATTGGTAGTGTGTTTTGCAATGTGTCTCTCTTTAAAAGGGTACCTCGGGATCCCAGCCATTTTAAACAAGTTTTGAGGTCCCCTCGCCCCCTTTTCCAAACAGTGCAATGGTGGTTTAAGTATTTTCCCAAACCATTCAGCAGCATCAAAATTAATCAGTGGAATTTAAAACAAACAAATAAACAACAACAACAAAAAAACTAAATAAAGTACCAGTTGTTTGGATAAGCCCTTAAGTTTTTGAACATGAGATATCCAGTACCTAAAATTTTCATTAGACCTTCAAAAATGACTAAGGAGCTAAAACTCAGGACTCCTCATAGTTGCAGATTTACTTTCTTCCTTGTAACATCCATAATTCTTGTCTAAGGAGAGCTGAAAAATGTTTTTTATTTACTAATTTAAAACCTGAAATGGGTGTGAGGGGAAATTATAAAAAAGGAATGGAACTAAGGAACAGAATGATTGAAATGTAAAGGAAAGATATTTTAAACATTTTTCAGTTTACTGCTTATAGATGTATGTCTGCACTGAGCTAGCTGTTTGAGAGCAAAATTATCCAGAAACATCATTGGATATTTCTTAGAAGCCATTAAAATTATGCTGGATCAAGGAACAAAGAGGTGCTAAGAATTTGGGGAAATCACTTTTTTTCACATTTTGTGACTATAAAGTATGTAAATATTTTTTTGTATTTTAAATTTTATTTTCCCTTGTAAAGAAAATCATTTAGTGTCTAAAAAATTACTCCTACATTTAAAAAGCTTATTTTTTTTCTTTTAAAGTAGTTACACATATCATTTCACCTAATGGTCTTTATTATTTCATAATGCACCATATAGAAACCAAAAAGAGAGATTTTTCTATTTTATTTCATATGCCAAATCCACAAATTTCAAAATGAGTTGCAGACTTTAGAGAATATGAGAACAAGAGTGAGAAAGAGAGGAGAGAGGTTGTTATTGATTGAATGACAGGGCAAACTTTGAAGATGGTCAAGGCAATAAATGTTTCTTTCTGAAGGATTCACAGACTTCTGCATTCTGGAAATACTTATCCACTCATTGGGGCATTTCAATCAACCAGAAGGTCAGCTATTAGGATATCCATATCCACTTAAGTCTTGACAATAAGATGAAGAGTGCTCACGAACCCTGCTAAGAGCATCCATATTCTTCCTCATCTGTCACAATGATAAACCATCACACTCTACCTCAAAAATGACAAGGTAGAGGAAAGTAGCCTACAATGTATGACCCACCAATGACTCATCATACACCAAAGTACCATGATGCCATGATTGAAAATCAATGACATTCACTTTTGCAGTATATGTAGCACCCTAGATTCCACTGTCAGCTCTGCAAAGAGAAAAACTAGAAAGATAATCAGAGAAGTAAATACAAAGCAGATTTTGTATTCTAAATATGGTACATTTTAAATATGTAGTACCTCTTAAATGATCAATCTATTAAGTGAGTTAGGCAGAGTGTAAACCATATTAACTATTTTAGGTAATCTTGTTGACCATTTTACTGCTCTGAATGGAAGAAAATCAAGCATGCATTGTCCACATATTGTGGAGAATGTGACCAGAATAACAAAGCAAAATAGAATTCCTTTTAAGTAATCACCAATTCAAATCTCCATTCATGAGTGACACATGGCTAAATATAGTGGCATAAGATTGGTTTACAATTGTGGAAACTTAGTTTTTAAGGTATAGCTAGAGTACGAACAGAAGGTGACTTGTTACATTTAATTTCCCCTACAAATGATTCTCAATGAAGAATTGTCTATGAAAAAAAATCTGTGGCTTTATTTTAAGTAGGCAAACAGATGTCATTAAAAAGACATATTCTTAAGTGGTATAAAAATTACCTCCACACTAAATTGGTGGAAGTATGGATACCTATGTATGCACCAATGATCAAGTGGACATAAGCCATGCATTTAAATGCATGTCCAGTAGAATTTTTCAGATGCAGTGTATAATAAGAATATTTATTCTTATCACAAAGCTGTAATACATAATAAACAGATTGAATATTAAACCTAATGGATACATATTTGCTGCAAAACTGAAGTAAAGCCTGTATCAAAATGAAATTGGATAAAAATTGTCCCACATCAAGTCACTGTGTAAGGTGGTTCTTCTTTCAAATATTCATTGACAAAGACCATGTCACCAAAGGAGATAGTTTTTATGAAAATCATTGCTATTGATAAGCTGTAGACCAAATTTGAGTGTTAAAATTAAAAACATTGATTTCTAAATTTTGACTGACTATCCAATTAAAATGGATTGTAAATAAGAGGGAAAGGATAAGGATAGTTTTCTGTGAAAATACTTTTATTTCCCATGACATATGATTTAATGAAAAAGGAAATTAATTGAGTTATTAGTGAAGAGAGAATAGCTAGAGTTACTCTTCAAATTCTGTATGTTCTCATAGCCCATTATAATTTCGTCATTCTAATCAGACTTATTAACACTGACATGTTAAATAAATTAATTCATCAAACTATAGAATATTATGAAATCTCTCACTGAGATAAATTAAACGAAGTAGAACCAATAATTCTTACTTTCTAGTCCAAAACAGCACGCCGATATTAACTACCAGTCAGTGATAATCTTATGCTTCCCAATTAGAGCCATGCTTTGAATACATGTGATCAAACATCAGATTTCATTTCTGCTAACTTAATTAGTTTCCTTTTGCTGTGGGGTTTCATAGATGGCAACAATTCATGTGCTATGCACCTGAAAGTCCTAAGTTAGGAAGAAGACGTGTGTATAAACAAACCGGGGCTGACAGTTTGTCTCATGGAAGTGATGCGTGTGAAGGAGAATTGGCCTGAAAGTCAGGTTGCTAGGGAATACTGCAGCTACCATTCCAAGGGCTGCTGGGTTTCTTACTCTGCCTTTCCAGACAGAAAAGTTGCCAGGCAGCAACAGACACAAGATGAGAAGGGAAAAAGAGAGAGAGAGAGACAAGACAGAGAGAGACAGAGAGAAAGAGAGTTGTTAAAGAAACATTATCCAAAGTGAGTGCTTTAAAATTGAAATCGAAACAGATTTATTCTGGCCAAAGTCTCGAAAAAGAAACTTTAGATTCATGTTATTTTTCAAACTGTCACATCTCAATGCACATTTTTATCTGGCTTTCCTTCAAAATGTGCTATAACTGTTTGGTGGCACACCTTTTCAACTGGGACATGGGGATTTCATGAGATAACATTTTGGTTGAAGGTTAATCCCCACAATTTGCAAAATATTAGGTGATATGTACATGTGAAAAGAAAATGAAGAGTGATGCACTTATTTCATTAAACCTGTAACGTAAAAATGTTCCCAAGCAAATAAAGTCTGTGTTCTCTTTCGTAAGTCTCAGCTTCTCTTTACTACAATTAGTCTGTAAATAATTTAAGATATGCACATTACAGTGAAAAACACAACTGATAGTCAATTACATCTTTCAAGTGACAAAGAATATAAACTCTTTATGCCAATTTGACTGTTTAAGGTTTTCTCTGAAAAATGAAAACTTTTGACAGTATGAAAAAAAGAAGTCTTGCTGATTTAGACAACCTCAGCAGACAACTTGAACAATTAAAAAATACCTTCACAGGAGCAGATGTGTTTCAAGCAGTTGAGTGCCTGCTTCCCACATGGGAAAGTTTGGTTCCCAGTGCCTCCTAAAAACAACAACAAAAAAAACAACAACGAGCAAACAAATGAAAAAGGGGAGCCAATGTGCCTCAGTGGTTGAGTGCCGGCTTCCTACATTCAAGATCCCGGGTTCAATATCCGGCCCTAATACCTCAAAACATATATATATATGTATAACTTTCCATCACATTTTATTTTTACTTTTTATCAATTTATTTTCATATTAATAATATAGCCTTGAGCAACAAATCTTATCTTGTTCTTTGGATGTGTCCTCAAAAGGCAGAGCAGTAATATTGCAATCCATGTGTGGGTCATACAGAAATGCTAAAGACTTGCCAAATCTTTGTCACTCTACTCATGTGGAAATAGCCCTTGAGTTGCAATCAGTGGTGATTATATAAGGCTTGTTGCTAGTGGTGTGTTTTGACCCTGACATGCTTTTGGTCAAGATGAGCCTCAAGTCTATTCAGCTGCTAGAATAGAGATAGTATATCCTGCTGGGGGTTGGCTGTCAGCGGTCCATGATCATGATACACTTTGTCTGAATATGTCCTTGAGGCATTTTTCTACCCTGTTAATACTGATCTCTGTCCTTTTGGTCATCATCTTGCTGCTCTATAATTATGATTAGAAACTTTCAGATTGTTGGCTCTGAAAGAAACATTCAGTTTGTCTATTCCACTTTACCACATTTTATAGATGAAGAAACAAAAGACAGGAAAGCTGACTTGTCTGGTGTCACACATTTTCCTACTGGCAGAAACATCCCTTGAATAAAGTTTCCTGAGAATTTTTCCTACATGATATAGTCATATTTCTTTAAAATTTTCCTGTCTCAGAGGAGTAGTAGCTCAGAGGATTTGAATTCATTCATTCAGTAAATAATTTATATATTATGTACCAGGCACTGCACTAGATACCATGGGTAGAGTAATGAGGAAATAGAAATAATACTTGCACTAGCAGAGCTTACAGTCTAAACCAAATGCCATCTCTGGGCCAATGGACTGAATTTCCAGGATAGTGTGGGAATCATGCTGTCATAACCCTTGGGTATGACATATAAGGGCCATTGCTGAGACTATTCAATAAAATAAGGACTGTGTCTTTTTCAGAAAATGCCTTTATAGCCACAGAGAAACCTGAGCCCTCTGTAGACTCTGAAATAAAAAGTCAGGAAACATATATTTAAAAATCTTGGAGGTTGGTGCCAATGTTTAGTCAATCAGCACCTCATGAGTACTTTGATCTAGAACTTGGCAGCAAATTCATTAATGTTCTGAATTCAGAGCACTCAGAAATGTTGTTAGTGATAACTCATACAGATTTAGCAGACTCTGTGGATTCTGTGGAAAGAGAATCAGACAACAAAAAGAGACCTTGAGAAAGCCTGGTTCAACTTTTACTTACTTTTTTAAGGTAGCTTTTAGTAATGGGCCTTCCAAGCATTTTACCCACTTAATCATTAATAATTTCCTACTTTTTCTCCAAATCATATTTTTCTTAAGTATACTTTTTATGTAGTCTTCACCATTTCACAATTTCCAACCAAAAGGCAATATGATCTTTTTCTTTGGACTATCCGTTACAACAGATACCCAGAAACTGTTTGTCTTACTGTTGATTAATGGCTTTTCACTTCTTCCCTTGAACTTGTTTAATCTTTCCTATATCAGTTGTTCCCTGGTCCTTCTGTCATTGGAACACATTCTTAAATCTGAAGTAAACAGGATAATACAGTGACAAAGACAGAGGTTAGGTACAGGCAATTACCAGGGAGCTGGGAAGGTGGGCTACCAGAATTATATTCATTACACTTTTATTTAATAAAATGAGTTGCGTTTAAAATGTAAAATGTGCTTTGGAGCCATAGTATCTTAGGATAAATATAGTTGCTTTTGTTCTCTACTTTGAAGAGGGAGATTATTTTGCTTTGATTTACTATAAGAGTAACTACCTTCCTATTTTCATTCCATAACTTTATCAGAAATGGCCCTCACATAATAAATTAAAAAACAAAACCATAAAGAGAAGCAAAAATTGAAAGAAGAAAGAAAGAGAAAAACAAATCTGTTTTCTAAGTGCACCTTGCTTAATTCACACTGGGAATGACTCTTCCGAGACTGTCAACAGCTCCATTTGGGCACAGTGCTTGTCACACAGTAAGTACAAGATAAGTGTGTGCTAAGTGGAATACACTTAGAGTCGAGCTTTTGCATTTTTTAAAAAGTTTGTTTTAAAAAAGTAACTTACAGAATTAACTTTTCCAAAACATTACTTTTGTTCTAAGTAGAAGAATTCATTTCTCTCAGATAGGAAATGTCTCTTGCCCTCTAAAAATGTTTCTCTATAATGAAAATTATACTTTTTAATCACAATCAAAACTCCAAAGCAAAAAGGAGCTTTTTAGCCTAGGACAGAATGCCCTAATTTTGTGTCAAGCTTCTCTTTGTGGGAAGAAAAATAGTGACATTTGGACCTAGATATATTTATCAAGATTTGTGAAAATGTGTGATTATATGCATGAGTACTGGCAAAGTTAAATTATAGTTGAAAGACCATTAAATGCTTTTATGACTTTCTCTTGCTACATTCTGCATTGTAAATAGACTTCACCAAGAGTATCATTCACATGATTCTGCAAACCCTACTACATAGCAACAACAACAAAAATAAGTATTCAGACAGAGTTATTTACAAGTACACAGACAGTAGAAAATATACATGATGATGAATAGCAATGCTTGGATATAGGACAACCAAGAGTATTTTTGCTTGTTTAGAGTCTAAATTTTTATTTGTGATTAAATACATTTATTTCTAAATGGAGCATCAATTTTGTACTTTTAGCTGGATATTAATATTAATTTATTCTAATTTAACTTCCTGTTTTTCTTGCCCAAAGAAAGGGAATGAAAATGGTAATAGCTTTTATGACCTTTATCGGACTTTGCCTGAACATTATAATTATTTATATAATTTATATATATACCATAAATTGACCTATGTTCAGAGAGTATACAAAATTAGTCAAAGGATTATTGATTTTAGTCTTCATTTTTCACCCAAACTAAGGAGATGAATCAATCTGGACATTTCTACAAAGGTCCATCTAACCATTGTGAAAACAGCACAGAAAAAGTAACATAACTATATATTTAAACATAAGATATTTAACATATAATATATTAAAGGGCACTAGCAACCAGGCCTGAATTTGGCTGGGGATTTTCTAGAACCAGCCAGACTCCAAACTGTATTTTGTGACGGAAAGGAAATTACAATCTCCGATATGTTATGGTGGCTACTGCCAGGCTCGCTTTGCAGCTCTGAAGGCTGGCTGGTTCCCTCTGCCTTTTACTTCTCCACACTCTATCTTTATGGTGGTCACAGTTTCCAAACAAAAGTAAGAACAATATAATTATATTGACCAATATAATTAGGGGGCAACAGGTCAGGATATTTCCAATCAAGACTGTTCCAGAAAATCCTATCTCTTTGACCATAATCACTGCATTTGACTCCAAGACATCTTAGTTACAAATTGTTTGCCTTCTCTTGTTTCAAGTTTGGTGCTTTCAAAGTACGCTGAGATCTTAAGATTCTTCTTCAGTCAATGGGAGGGACTATTGCCCTATAGGTGAACAAGGAGGCCTCGGGAAGCGAACCTGGGGCCTCACACATGGTAAACGGGGGCTCTATCGATTGAGCCACACCCACTTCCCAAGGGTTAATATCTTGCTTCTTATTTCTGACTGGCTGTATGAGTCAATCATATTTTCATACAGGTGACTTAAGTTATAGATTTGACAAATGGGACTAAAAGTGATTTCATTGTTTCCAACTGTGCTACTGGTAAACAAGCTAATAAGGGGAAGTGCTTAGCACTCATGCATGCCTGTTTTAAAATCAAATTCATAAATTAAGTTCACTTGTGTGAAAACAATAGAAATAAAACACACATGGTCTGAATGATGTGCACTGTGAAGTGCTTCAAAGGGAAATTCAATGGGGAGGTAAGTATTGAACATAGTTAATGTGATTTAGACCACAATCCTGAGGGTATCAAGAGATTCATGTTTAAGCTATATTGATAAGTACCATACTCACATAAAAAAGAGCTTTTTGTTACCTGCAGTTTAAAAGCCTAAATGAAACATTTCCCCCTACCACTTTAAAGAAAACACCTTTTGATTACAGTTAGATGTCATCACAGGTTTTCACTGAGATTTTGTTTAAAATCAACTTTTGTCTATCAAAACAGAGCTCAGATAGTTCAGCTGAAAAAAAACATCTGGAACTTAGGGCTGATGGAGAATTTTTCCCCTTATTTTCACCTACCCCCACCCCAAATGTATACATCACCATCATTTTTTCCGTTTATGAAAGTGTCAGACTTCTTTCTTAGGAATATTATTTTAAAAGTAATTTTAATAGTTTTTTGTTTTATATTGCCTTAAAATCTAGACAAAATGCAGCACATGATTCTGCTTTTAACAGTTTTTACAACCAAATGTCTCTAGAAAAGAATGATAATTATCCTTGGCATTGAAATATAGTGCAGAAGAAAACTTTTTTGGAATTTTGAAATGGCAGCCCAATTCAGCTGTCTACACTACCATACCTTTATGCTTTTAGAATAATAAGACTCAAAATGCCATTTAATCGCACCTTTTAATATATCCCTTTGTCTTTCACTGGGGAATAGTGGAAATGTGACAAATAGTATTTTCGTTTATTTTATTCACTTTTGTTCTTTATATAAAAGGTAATATGAAAATGTGCCCAAGGGTCTACCCTTTTCCATCTAAACAAATCAGGACTCTAGAAAAAGCAAATGCTTCAGTTCATAGTACTTGAGTGCCCCCTATCGGATACTTTTTATATTTTTGTTCATGTATGCTTTTAAAAATTGTTATCCCTTTGAATTTTATTTAAAATAAAAATAAAATGATTAAAATATGTATCTCTGACATAGCAGTCCATGATGTATTTTTTTCCTTCCGTATTCTTCCTGTCTAAAAGCCAATGTGAACTGTCATTTTAACCAGGTAGTCCTTTCTCTGGTTTTGCTAAAAATATTCCCTACTATAACTTACTCTTCTGTTGCATGTCTGCATTCATAGTATCAATTTATTTCAAAATGTGAATTCTCAGGAAACTGGTATTTCTTGGATATAGATCTTTTGCGTAATTTAAAAAAAAGGAAATGTAAACTAATTATGAGTTTTAGAAAATAAAAATAGAATATCCCTTTGTATGAGAAGGTTCAATTACAGTCTGGCTGGGATTGGAATCTCTGACCTCTCAAGAGTCCTTCAATTTCAACTTAACATGTATGAATAATATTGGATTAGAAAGAAAGGAAGCATGTATTCAAATGTTCCTGCCAGTTTGATATCAGGGGTATGGTGCCTGGGATTGCTTGGATTTTATAAGCATTTTCGTATTTGTGCTGTACCCTGGGGTTAAAAGAGGTGGACAGAGGGAACCAGAAAGTATGTCCTAACCACAAGCAAGTATGCCATATTCACTCCATTTTCACCTGGTTTAAAAAATATTTTGCAACTATACCAAGGCTGAGGCTTTGTTAGATTCAGAGTGACTCCCTTAAGTGATAGGATTGTAATTAAATCTTTTAAAAATAGACTGCTTAGTTTATGTAATATTTGTATCCAAAAATTGTCATTAAAAACCTTTTTGCTTTGGATAAGTTTGTTTCTGAATGGAAAGTAGATACAGTATTAAGGAAGCAGTGATGTAAGTAGGCAAGAAAATGAGGCCTCAATTTCCTCTCCTGCCTCCCTCTCTTCTGCCCTCATATATTTATTGAGAGCTTGCTATTTGAGAGGCTCAGTGCTTGGTCCTGGGATTATTCCAAAGGAAAGTCATGCCCCTGTTTTCAAGAGCTATGTGTCTAATGAGAGAATAGGTCTAAAGAGACTGCTAAAATATATGCTGCTAAGTGCTATAAATGGAGGTATGCCTAATGCAAAGTAGAGGCATTGATCAGTGTACATTTTGGTCCCTCTGGAGCAAAAAAGATTTCAGCAAGGAGGAGACACATAAAATGACTCGAATATTTTGCCAGGAGAGACAGTAAAGGAAGATCATTTCAGCAGGGGGAACAGCATGTGTTAAGGCACATATTGCTAGATAATAAAGTGAGATGTGATTATCTGGCATCTGGAAAGATAGGAAGGTGTCAAATTGTGCAACATTTTGGAAGGCATATTAAAGAATTTGTACTTTAATTTGAAAGCAATGGACAGGCCTTTTTTGAACAAATCAAAAACTAGCCAGGAAAATATAAATCCATCTAATATATAACTACATTATTTGAGAACTATCTTAGTTTCCCAGGTAGCTTAAAACAGGAATTTATTGTCTCATAGTTCTGAAGGCTGGACGTCCAAAATCAAGATGTCAGCAGGGTTCTGCTCCCTCTGAAACCTGTAGCAGAGAATCCTTCTTTGCCTCTTCCTAGTTCCTGGTAGATTGCCAGGAATGCTTGGTGTTTCTTGGCTGGCAGCTACAGCTGAAGCTGCAGTACTTCATTCTCTGTCTCTGCCATTATGTGGCATTCTCTCGTGTCTGTCTCTCTCTGAGTCCAAATTCCCCTTCTCTTATAAGGATGCCAGTGTTATGGGATTAGCACCTACCCTAATCTAGTTTGACCTTATCTTAACTCATCATATCTTCAAAGACCTATTTCCAAATAAGGTCCCATTCATAGGACTGGGGTTAGGACTTGAACGTATCTTTCAGGGGGATGCAATTCAATCCATAGCAAGAACCTATTACCTTCACACGTCTATGTAAACCTGCTAGTAATTAATCTCATGAAGCAGCCTAACTCCCAGATTCAATCCCAGGTTCTGAAAGCAATCCTTACCCATTGAAGTGTAATTAAAGAATTCTAGACCAGTTAACCCAGTGACTCAACACAAAACCTCTCTGGATCATATCTAAGTTCGGCTACTTGTAAACTATATAGTTTGGGCCAATTATTTAACTTTTCCAAGCCACAATGTCCACCTCAGTAGACCAGAGATAATAGTACCCATCTCTTTTAAGAATTAGTGCACTGCTTAGCATCTTTTGCCCTTGGAGATAGTCATGTTCTTGTCCACTCCTATTCAGGCAAAGATTGCTGCCTTTACATCTAAGTCCTTGGTATCCAACTCTAGATTGCTTTCATGCCATACTATCTTTATGTTTTTGTTGTCAGTGACTCCAACTGTACCCATTACTGGGCCATACTGACATCTGCTGTCACTCTGCCAGGCCCTCACTTATAGTTCACTTGTGGGAGTTTCCCAGGTAGTCTAGTGTAACCTGACTGAACTACTGACTGACCCACATGGACTAGACAGAAACAATATCTACTAAGCCACGTTCTACAAGACTCGTGTCTATCCCCAAAGGAGCAGATTGACCTAGTTAGAGGTACAAGATACAGATACATAAAATAGATAACCAGGGAAAAGCGACAGTATATAAGAATTAAAAATTAAAAGCACAGATAAGGCAGTGGATTTCAGAAAAAGCTTGTTGTTGTAAAGGAGATGGTCAGAGTTAGAATTTCAGTTAAACCTTACAATAAACACTATTTTTCATAACAATAGAGAAATCACAGTTTATTTCTCTTTGGAAAATGTAACTAAATGTAAAAAATAATGACAGAAACAAATGATATCTATTACTTCAGAACAATAAAAATATCCTGGCTATAGTATATCAGGAAATTTTAACAGAAAGATGATCTGGGAATTTAGAAAGGAAGAAAAATATTATTAAATTGCTTACTCTCCACAGGGGTAGGCAGTTAATATATGTTATCTTATTCTTGGTGTACGAAAAAATACAGACTTATTTTTGAAAATTTATTGGCAAGGAGATATATACATGAAAATATGCATCTTTCAATTTTTTAAGAAAACAGAAGTAAAGTATAATATTAACAAAAAGTAAAAGAATGAAAGGGAGACAGCAAAGAAATATAAACTAGGCAAAGATTGAAATAAGAACAAATGTAGGGGTAAACTCGGGGGCTGCAGTGCTGTGCGGGTCCCCAGCTCCTGCGTCTGATAGTGTGGTGATATCTTCTCAGAGTAATGGAAAATGCCTCCAAGCCCCTCTCGCACAAAGGTGGAGAGACACGGGAGTTGGATGAGACGACCGCGGTTCCCTTGGGCTCCAGGTTCACAGAAACAGACCTAATCCGGGAGGAAACTGACGGGGATGGACATGGGCACTTGAAAGAAGCCAGGACAGAGGATGGCGAGCTCAAGAGTCAGGACACCTCAGATTTAACAGCAGTTGAAAGGGAAGACTCGCGTCATTACTTACTCCTGCAGACCAAAAACTAAAAATAGATACCAAAGATAAGAAAGAGTAGAAGCAGAAAGTTCATGAGGATGAAACTCAGAAGATGCAAATCCTGGTTTCTTCTTTTTCTGAGGAGCAGCTGAACGGTTTTGAAACATATCGCCGGTCAGCTTTCCTTAAGGCATCCATTGCACGGTTGATCCAAGGCATCCCTGGTACCTCCGTGTCTGAATGTTGTTATTGCTATGCCTGGCATTTCCAAAGACTTCGTTGGGCAGGTGGTAGAAGAAACACTGGATGTGTGTGAGAAATGGGGAAAAATGCTATCACTACGACCCAAGAATATGAGAGAGGCTGTTCAGAGGTTAAAGTCAAAGGGTCAGAACCCCAACTCAAAGCACAAAAAATCATATTTTTCTAGGTCAGACTAGAAAGAACTGTTATTTAAGGAAGAAGTACTGGTTCCAGATTTCCTATCTCATGATGCTTTCTGCACTGGGGTTTCAGTCCACCAAGGACTTAAAGCTTTTAACATCTTCCTCAAAACTCTGATATTCATAACACCTGGAGGGATGTATGCTGCCTGCTTCATACTTGCCTTGACTAACTATTGGGAACTCTTAGGGCACAGTGAGACTTTAACTGCTTCTTGGCTAGTTGGAAGAAGAAAGGTACATGGGCCTTGAGCATTCTCTGGACATGCAGCTGCTTTCAAAGAGACTAAACCCCTCTAAGAGAGCTTCAATGGTTTCACATTGAAGCCTGAAGTTGCTATAATTTTCATTATTTTTTTATGTGTAGTTTTAAGTAGATTAAATGACCAGAAAATTTTGACTTATGAATGATACTCTGCCATAAAGGGCACAGTGATGGCAGCAGAGTAGAACAGCTTGAGCTTGCAGACATTTAAGATTCTTCTGTGGAATTTGGTGAGTGATCATTAAATTATTTTCCAGCCTGCAAAAAACAAACAAACAAACAAAAAAATGTAGGTGTTCTCACAATGAATGCTAATGCATTAAGTACCCAACTAAAACACATTGATTCTCAGATTGAATTTTGAAAATTCATCTATATACAAAAATACTCATTGAATATCCCTTATGTATGAATTGTTGCTTAAAGTAATGGGCATGTAGAGATTTCAATAGACATTTTATGGTTCCTTCCTTCAAATAAACAAAAACAGAAATACTCTTCATGATAAAAAATGAGATAAATGCAAACCTAAAGAAACTAAGTGGAACAATACTGATATCAGAAACACCTAGATTCTATGGAAAAGGAACACATTAATAAAATGAGGGCATAAAGTATTGATAAAAGTCACATAAAATTAATAATTATTCTACATATATCTTGCAATATATAGTTTAAAATGTAAGAACATGTAAAACAATAATAAAATAAGAGAAATGTGAGATATTAAAACACTTCAGTGACTTGATGACTTTGTTTGAAAGACATTTATTTGCTCAGAATTCATGAAATGTGGTAAAAATCATTTTGATTTTGAGGTCTGTAAACACATACTCTGTGCTTGGAAATAAACATATCATTTCATCCCAAATTACCCTACAATGTAATACAATTCCAAGTTAAGTCACAGGATGATTTCTTCATTTGGAACTTGACCACATAATTTTAATAATAAGTTTGGAAACAGTAAATAAATGAAAATAGCCAAGACAGTGTTTATTAAGAAGAGTAAAAATGGGATATTTACTCTAGAAAATATTAAAGAAAAATACAAAGCTCTAAAAATTAACTAGTATACTGAAGTGGAACTAAACAGAAAGTCCAATGAAATGGATAAGAAAATATAAGAATATAGTAGAGCCTAATGATAGCATTTTGATCCAATGTACAAAAGATACTAGGATAATTTACTAATTGCTGACAGATTTTTTTCACCTATTAACATATTTTCTACTTTAAAAGACATGAAACAGTAGTAAAATTTTCAAAGGACATGATCATTAAAACAGAAATGTAAAAAAAAGAAATACAAATAAAGAAAAGAAAATGTTCAACAATTAGTAGCTGAAAAATGCAAATAAAAGCAACAATGAAATAACATTTCCATCAATAAGTCTGACAAATATTAAATATTTTATTATTGAAAGGGAAGAGGAAAATTAGACCTTTCATTTGCCTTTAAAATATTGGTCACATTAAATACTGCAACTGTTCTTTAGGACAAACTTGAAAAATATGATAAGCAATTGCACATCTAAGAAGCTATTAGAAAGAAATCTTTATGGATGTGCACAAATATTCAGCTATGAGAATGTTTATTATGAAGTTGTTTATAATGACAAAACTTTTGGAAACAGCCATCAATGGGTAAAGGAATAAAAAAACATACCTTATAATCATACTCTAAAAAACACATTTAGTTTGTTCAATGAAATTTTAGAAGAATCTTTAAGAAAATAGAAATATATTCATGATATTTTAAAGTGAAAATAGTAGCTTATAAAATGATATATAATGACACGGCAATTCCACTCCTAAGTGTATATCCAACAGAAATAGATGCGTATATGCACACAAACTCTTATAAATGAATGTTCATAGCAAACATTCTAAATAGCCAAAATGTACAAAGAAACTAAATGTCCATCAACTGATGAATGAATAAATAAAATGTGGTAAATCTATACAATGCAATTCAGCAATAAAAAGGATTGGAATACTGATATATGCTCCAATATGGATCAACCTCAAAAACATGATGGCAAGTAGAAGGCAGCAGTCACAAGGACTACATATTATATAATTCCATTTATATGAAATGTCCAGAATAGGAAATCTATAGAGAAAGAAAGTAGAATTATGATTACCTGGGGCTGGGGGAGGAAGAGAGTATGGAGTGATTGCTAATGGCTATAGGGTTTATTTTGGGAGGGGGCCAAAAATATTCTAAAATTAGATTGTGGTGATGGTTGCACAACCCTGTGAATATACTAAAAAACAATGGCTTGTACAGTTTACATGGATGAATTATTAGGCATGTAAATTATATCTCAATAAATCTGCTAAAAATATGTATATAATATGAACCCATACAAAAATACATTTGTGTATAACTTTAAAGTATTAAAAAATGTTAAAAATAATTGTCTTGAGATGGTGAAAATGTAGGTAATATTTAACTTCTTTTTGTTTTTTGTACATTCTAAATTTTCTACAACAGACATGCGCTACTTTTTTTCTTTTTTAAAATTTCAAAACTTTTATATTCTAGCAACCTATCTTCCAGACTCTATCTCCATGAGTCTGCTCACTATGCTTAGTTTGTATCAGTGAAATCATGCAATATTTGTCCTTTTGTCTCTGGCTTATTTCATAGTAAGTTTCTTCTGTATAATAACTGCAATGATGGGCACACGACATTATGCATTCGTCAAGTCCTATGGAACTGTACAGCACAAAGTGTAAACCATAATGTAAATGATAGCCTTTGTTAGTAGCAATGTTTCAGTATTGGTTCATCAACTTAACAAATGTACCACACTAATTTAAGAGGTCAATAACAGGGGTAATTAGGTGTGTGTGTGGATGGGGGTTTATATGAGAATTCCCCATACTTTTGGTGTAATGTTTTTGTAAGTGTAAGCCTAAAATATCTCTAAAAATAGAGTTAAAAAATAAAAATAAAATTTTTAAAGTTTCAAAACTAATTCATTTTTATTACCACAATTTTTAAATGAAAAAAGAAATGATTCATTACATTCTCAAACTGTAAAAGTTGACATCAGGTTGGGCAAGAAATTGGCCAAATGCTTAAAAATGATTTTTTTTTAAAAGCATATTTCCAAAAGAAATCAGCAAAGCCCAGAGTCAGGTACAAAAACCAACCACAATAAAATAGACTGTGCATAATGCCTTATAAAGAGGCTTGAAAGACAGTTTTAGACGTTTCTTAAATATTTTAAAGGCAAAAAGCAAATTAGATGATCTTTGGGATCATATGTGGCTACTCTCCAAAAACTGCATTAAGGGGTGTAAAGAAGTTGGTAGGACGACAAAATTAATGTATTTTGTCTAAGTCATTATTGGGAAGATCTTTGGAATATTCCAACAGTTGGCTAAATATGCAAACTTTAGTTTCAATTAGCTGCTCTGACTCAAGACTGGCATTGTAGGCATTATATAAACTCTAAATATCCCAGAACATGAAACTATAGAACTAGACAATTTTATTTTCAGTTTTGTAATAGAAAATAAAGATGAGAATCAGTAACTATTTGGAGGCAAAGCAAGTAGAATTTTATATGAGGAACAGCTATCCATTAATGCACTTCTGTGGTGGAAGTGTAAATACATGTGAAATAGAGAATTCTTTGGAATTCGTCTTTCAAATATTTCTTTGAAAAGCCTTTAAAGTGTTTTGATTCAGCCCCCACCCAGATTAAGATGGTGGAATGAGAAGATTTGGGGCTCTGTTCTTCCACAGAAGCTCTGAAGGAACCAGAATTAAATGGCAGGAATAACTTTCTCAAATCTCCAAAAGGTAGTTAAAGGGCAGAAGAAACAGGGTGAGCACTGAATGAAGGAAAAACAAGCTACTTAAAAGCAGTAGGATCTTAAAGGCATCCTGCCTGACCCCTCCCCCAACCTTCACCAGCTTGGCACGGGGATCCATATGCAGTTCTGGAGGGAACAGAATAACCCTTGTGCATATACAATCTGTCTGTTATGGCCTGAGGGATTCACCCTCGGAATTTGCCCTGTGTTTTGAAGGCAGCTTACAGAGATCTACAGAAAATGCCATAGGAGAGTAGTGAAGTCACGCTGCTTGGATCAAAGCATTGGTGGCTGTAGGTGCAGTGTCTGGGACCATGAGGAAACTGTTTCCTAAGGAAGAGGGAACATTTGTATCCATGTAAATAGCAGTAGTCCCAGGACTGCATGTATATGCCCAAGACAAGAAGCATGTGCAGAATATAATAGTGTGCCCCTATGCTTTGGCTGGAAGCTCTTTTCCAAACTATTTTATGGATAAGCCCTGAAGGAAAGTACCTGCACAGCTCAATTTACAGAGACTGGAAAAAGTATCTCCTTTTTTTTTTTTTTTTTTTTAACTTTTCCTTCTTTCCTTCTTCCTTTTGCTCCTAGCATTCAAGGAAAGCACTGTCATAGCACTAGCTAAATACAAGTGTAAAGGACAGATGCCTGGGAGTCTAAATTCCAGTGGTAACACATTAAAATATCAAAACATCCAGGTTTCAAGAAAAGGTTCCAAGTCTAAAGAAACAGGATATGATGGCCCAGGCAAAGGAGAAGATTAAACCATAAAAGCCATCAATGAGGAGGACCAGACCTCAAACATACCAGGCAAAGACTTTTTAAAACATGGTCTTAAATGTGTTCAAAGAGCTAAAGGAAAGCTTGGACAAAGAACTAAAGGAAATCAGGAAAACAAATGATGTACATAAAGGGGCTATTAAAAGAGAGATGGAAATTATGAAAAATCATGAGACAAAGCTGGAGAGCACAGTTACAGAGATTAAAATTTTCCTAGATGGGTTGAACAGAAGATTGCAGGTAGCAGAAGAAAGAAACAGAAAACTTGAAGGTAGAATTTGAAATCATTCAATCTGAGGAGCAAAAAGAAGAAAGAATGAAGAAAAGTGAACAGATTCTGAGGAACTTGTGGGATACCATCAACCGTACCAATATATGCATTATGGGAGTCCTGGAAGGAGAAAAAAAGAGATAAGGAAATATTCAAGGAAATAATTGTTGAAAACTTCTCAAATTTAACAAAGACATAAATATACATAGCCAAGACTCTCAACAAATTTCAAACAGTAAAAACTGAAATAGATCCACACTATGGCATTTTATAATCAAATTGTCAAATGCCAAAATAAAGAGAGAATTTGGAAAACTGCAAGAGAGAAGCATCATATTAAGTACAAGGGAGCTGCAATAATACTAAGTGTCAATTTCTCTTTGGAAGCCATAGAGGCAAAAGGTGACAATGGTATGGCATATTTAAAACGCTAAAAGTGAAAAACTGTCAAACAAGAATTCTATATTTGGCAAAACTCTCCTTCAAAAATGAGGGAGAGATTAACACATCCCCAGATAAACAAAAGCTAACGGAATTTGTTACTGTTAGACCAGCCCTACAAATGATGCTAAAGAGAGTTCTGCATGTTGAAAGAAATGGACAATAGATAATAACTGCATGAAGAAAAAAAGATCTCTGGTGAGGGTAAAGACACAGGTAAAAATAAATGCCAGTACTATTGTATTTCTGGTTTGCAACTCCGTTTTCTATTTCCTACAAGATCTAAAAGGCAATTTCCTAAACTGTTGTGAGAAAGGATTATGGGAAGATCATAGAGTTGGAAGCTCCAGGAGTCTTTCCCTCTACCAGAATGACTATTAAACAGGCATGAACTGTCTGAATAAAATATTTTGAAACTCTGGAGTCTAGTAGAACACTGTGCAGTATCCAGGGCCGAACTGGAAGAAGAGATTGATAAATTATGGTAAATATCAATGAATTTCACTCTCTATTCAATGGCTACCATGGCCCATGTGCCAACCTCACATCAGGCAGCAGTGAGGACCTCAAAACTGGCACTGGGGCAACTTGTTGGAATATATAAAAACCTAGTGCCCAAGATCCAGGAGTGTGTAGTCTGATTGCTGATCACCACTTTTGAGCAACTACTTCAGATCCGGGGTGCCTGGCTGATGGTGGCCATTGTTCTAACCCATCTTGGGCAAAAGCAGTAGAGGAGTCTTAAAGACAGTACCCTTCTTCAACACTAAAGAAAAAAATTGAAGGACTGCATTTACTGGAAAAGTGCTGAATCAAGAAAACACTGTTTCAAAGAGACATTGGAAAAGCTCCTAGTACCCTTCCTAGTGCTCCTTTCCCTCCTTCCCCAGGACCCAAGAAACTTTTTTCTAACTTGTGCCCTTCCTTGCAGAATTTGCCTACCAAGCAAAAGCAGCTTGGGACAGCAAAAGTGGTGTAAGAAACAACTGAGTCAGGTAACCTAGGTCAAAGGCTTACCTCCTTTAAGTCCTGCAGGAGAGAACCAAGGAGAGGGAAAAGGTCAGTTTCCTGGGGAGTAGAGGAGGAATTCAAATTCCTGTAAACATGGGAACTCCTAAGGTCACTAGCAACCACAAGCCCAAGACAAGACACAGGCTAAGAAAAGACAGGCAAAACCCTGCCCTTTGCCTTCTCCTTTGGATGACTTTCTTGATAGGAGGGCAGAACTTGGAAAAGCAAGAGCCAACACAATTTGCAAAGACGGTGAAAGGTGATTTTTTGTGTGTGTTGGTTTTGTTTGGATTTCTTATCTCCTGGCCCTCAAGAAAATTTCTGTCATATCACTACCTAGACAAAAACTCAAAAAGCAGACTACTCAGGGACTAAATCTTAGAGTTAACATTTTAAAATATTACCACATACACTATGCAACAAAAGATTACAAGACAACAAAGAACAGGAAATGATGAACCATCCAAAGGAAGAGGATAAAAATCCAGAAAACATCAACCAATAAAACCACATGGTGAACATACCAGACACAAAGACTTTAAAAATGATTTTCAATGTGCTCAAGGAGATGAAGGAAAATACAGAAAAAGAAGTGAAAAACATCAGGAAAACAATGAATGAACAATAAGAGAATCTCAATAAAGACATAGAAATATTTAAAAGGAACCAAACAGAACTACTGGAGTTGAAGACCACAATAACTGAAATGAAAAAATTCCCAAGAGGGTTTCCACAGCAGATAGGAGCTGACAGATGAAAGATTCAGTGAACTCAAAGACAAGACAATTGAAATGAGTCAGGCTGGTGAGCAGAAAGAAAAAGAATTAGAAAAGGCAAAGATAGTCTAAGAGATCTGTGGAACACCATCAAGTGTACCAATACATGAATTATGGGAGTCTCAGAGGGAGAAAAAGGAGAGAAAGAAGCAGAGGGAATATCCAAAGAAATTATGACAGAAAACACCCCAAACGTGGCAAAATACATGAATATGGACATCCAAGAAGCCCAACAAACACTAAACAGGATGAATTTGAAGAGAAATATGCCAAGATACATGATGGTCAAACTGTCAAATGCAAAGAACAAGAAGAGAGTTCTGAAAGCTGCAAAAGAAAAGCAATGTGTTATGTACAAGGGAGTTCCAAATAGATTAAGTGCTAATTTCTCAACATAAACCTGGAGGTAAGAAGGCAGTGGGTGAAATGCTTAAAATGCTGAGAGAAAACAATTGCCAACCAAGAACTTTATGTCCTGCAATACTTTCTTTAAAAAATGAGGGAGAGATTAATATATACCCACATAAACAAAAGCTGAGGGAGTTCATCACCACTAGACCTGCCCTACAAGCAATGCTAAAGGGAGCTCTTCAGATTGCAAAGAAAAGGCACTAAATAGTGGATCAAAGCAGGATAAAGAAAAAAAGACATCTGGTACAGGTAACCATATGGGTAATTATACATACCAATACTATCATACTGCAGTTTTTATATGTAACCCCACTTATTACTTCTTACATGTTCCAAATGCAAATTCATAAAAAATAATGATAAATCTATAGATTAGGACATACAATATAAGAATATAATTTGTAACACATACAAAGAAATGGTGAGGGGACAGAGGGCTATAGGAACACCATATTTATATGCTAATGAAGTTAAGTTGGTATAAAATAAAAATGATTGTTATATATTTAGGATGTTAAATTTTAACAACATGGAAACCACAAAGAATATATACAAAAAATATATCCAAGAAATGAGAAGTGACTCAAAATGGTACAATACAAAAATCAAAAAAATATGAAAGAATTGAAGATCAGAAAGACTAAATAGCAAAATAGCAGAAGAAAGTCCTGCACTGTCAGTAGTTAAGTTAAATGTAAATGGATTAAACTCTCTGTTCAAAAGGCAGAGAATGGCAAAATGGATAAAAAAGCACAACTTAACTATATGCTGTTTACAAGAGATTCACCTTAAATTTAAAGATTTAGGTAGGTTGAAAGTGAAAAAAAATATATATACAAGGATAATAGTAACCAAAAGACAGCTGGATTAAACTAATAACAGATAAAATAGGCTTTTAGTAAAAAAACATTCCAAGGAAAAAAGAAGTTTATTAGATGATACAAGGCGTCAATTCAACAAGAAACATTGCAACTATAAATATATTTGCACCTAATAGCACAGTCTCAAAATATATGTAGCACATTTTGACAGATATGAAGAGAGAAATAGTTCTACATTAATAGTAGAACACTTTAATATACACTTTCAGTAATGGATAGACCATCTAGACAGAAGATCAATAAGGAAATAGAAGACTTGTATGACACTCTAAACCAACTAGACCTAACAATCATTTATAGAACACTTCATCCAATAGCATCAGAATAAACATTCTTGAGTACACATGGAGCATTCTCGAGGCTAGACAATAAGCTATGTCACAAAACAAATCTCAATAAATTTAAAAAATTATTGAACTCATACAATGTATCTTCTCTAACCAAAATGGAATGAAACTATAAATCATAACAGAGAGAGAAATGTAAAATTCACAAATATTTGGATGTTAAACAACATACTCTTAAACAAATGGTTCAAAGACAAAATTACAAGAAAAATGAGGAAATATTTTGAGATGAATGAAAATGGAAACAAAACATACCAAAAGCCTACAAGTTGCAGAAAAGGCAGTGCTGAGAGAGAAATTTATAGCACTAAATAATTACATTAAAAAAGAAAAAAGATCTCATATTAGAGACCTAATCACAAAACTGCAGGATATACAAAATAAGAGAAAACTAAATCCAAAGAGAGCAGAAGGAAAGAAATAACAAAGGCTTGAGTGGACATAAATGTAATAAAGAATAAAAGAATAGAATAGTTCTTTGAATAGCTCAATAAAGTATACAATTCTTTAGTTAAATTTAAAAAGAAACTAGAGAGAGAGCACACAAAAAAATAAAATAAAAAATGATAATAGGGGACATTACTACATTTTCCACAGAAATAAAGAGGAATATAAGAGAATACGAGCAAATTAGACACAACTTTTCCATTAGATGAAATGGAAAAATTCCAAGAAACAGGTAAATTCCCTATACTGACTCAAGAAGAAATACAAGAACTAAATAAGATAATAAATAGTAAAGAGGTTGAATCAGTTATCAAAATCCTCCCAACAAAAAGAGCCCAGGAACAAATGGCTTCTCAGGGAAATTTACCAAACATTCCACGAAGAATTAATGCAAATCCTCCTCAAACTCTTTCATAAAAAAAATTGAAGATGAAGGAACACATCCTAATTCATTCTATGGGACCAACATCAGCCTCATACTAAAGCCACAGAAAGATAACAAGAAAGAAAACTATAGACCAAAACTTCTTATGAACATAGATTCACCTTAAATTTAAATTAGGTATAAAAGTCCTCAACAAAATACTAGCAAACCAAATTCTACAGGACATTAAAAGAGTTATACATAGGAGTGGCAAGATGGCGTCGGCTTAGGAGGGTAACTGCAGATAGCTCCCAGAACACGACGGATAGTGGACAGGGTCTTGCACGGGGGTCTGTGCTGTGGGCATGTGGAGTGAGAAGCTTGGGACATCTATCTGTGCAGATTGACGGCGTGGACTGAACCATAGAGATTCGTGAGTATTAAGCCTGCCTGTGGTGATTAACACAGTCGGCTGACCCCCACCCTTGGGCGGGGGGAAAGCTGGTTGGAAGTGCAACTCCCATCCAGTAACTGGGTGACCCGGCCCAGTGGGAGGGGGCATTTTCTGAGGGGGGAGCTCCGGTAAGAAAGCTTTATTTTCTGGGGATTTGGCTCCCTGAAGCCCCCTGCAACTTAGACGAACAAAACAGCTGCAGTGAATCGGCACCCAGAGGAGGGGAGGGGTTTATCTGCTGAGGGAGTTGATTTGACTAGCTGCCCAGGGATAAGCCCCAGGCCCCGCGGAGCTGGGGAGAGGGGCAATCTCCAAGAGAGGGAGAGTTCTGACAGAGAGCAGAGAGGGGATATTTTAGCTGTTGATCTAGCTGCCTGGACCCCCTCATAACTTTGGGGAGCAGATAAGCCAGCTTGAAGCAGCGCCAGGCTGAGGGGAGAGGCGAATATGCAGAGTAAACCTCACCTACCTGCAGCCCGATGATGCAGGGGCTCTGAACCAGAAGGATGGAGTCTGCCGTTTTTAGCGTTCTACACTGACAAACATCAGACTTTTGCGTCCCTGGGGAATCCAGAAATTGGGAAGTGCTTGATTAGTTTCCACGAGCCCAGTTAGGGTCCCCTCTGTGAGGGGGGTGGTCTAGAGAAGAACTTATTTTTGGTCCTGTATTACGCAAATAAATAAATAAATAAATAAATAAATAAATAAATAAATAAAACGGTCACTTTAATAAATGAAAAATGAATTCTTTTTAATTTAGTTTAATAGCCAAAAGCTGCTTCAGGACCTGCATATAAAAACCCTGCGGGGAAATTGTTTGATAAACACAAGCAGGCTGAGAGGATCCACAGGACCCCAGGGAATATTGATCCCCCTTAGCTTTGTTTGACTGGTTGCCAGTGTGGTTGTTTGCTTTTTCTCTGTTTATTTGTTGTCTCTTGCTTTTCTTTCCTCTTACCTCCCCTCTTTCTTCTTTCTTTCATTTTTTTTAAAATTAGGTGCTCCTAGCTTCTCTCTTCTTTGCTTTGCTTCTTCTTCAGTAATTTCCCATTCTCACTATGTATTGATTTTGTATTCCAAATTATCTCTTATCCCTTCCTCATCTTTCTGCCTTCTGCTTTCTGTTGTGGCTATTAAATACCACATTTTTTCCATACACCCACAACTCAAGGGTGTCAATTTCTATTCTCTCTATTTTGTTTTTTTCTTTCTTTATTAATATTAACTCTTCCCTTTTAGCCCTTCCTTAACGCTTTCTCTCCCTCCTCATAATTCTAGCCTTCTAAATCATTATATATATATTCCTCTATTGGGTTTCCCAGTCCATTCTAGGTACTCCACTTTCTTTCCTATTACTCTACACTGCCTACATGAGTTAAATATTCACTTCATTAAGTCTTATTTGGCCCCTCTTCTCACTTTTATCAATATTACTATTATCCTTCTTCCTTTCTCACATCTTTCGATTCCTCCGGCCCTAATCTTTTGTCTTCAAGGGAACATAGAAAGAAGCAAGGAAATAAAATAAGAAGAAAAAGTATCAAAGAGAAAACTTTACACACACACAGAACCACCAGCTAAATAAAACTCTAGAGCAGAGAGAGAAGCTAATCAACTGAATAAATCCATCAAGATAAAATGATGACTAGAGGGCAACAAAAAATTACAAACCACACTGAGAAACAGGA